>SCLH01001338.1:10307-36831 GCA_004367855.1 Oikopleura vanhoeffeni
AAAAAATGTTTAGCAAAAAAAAAAGTTTTGCCGTTCTTAGTAGGAACTTCCTACCTTAGCCTAAAGGTCCCCTTGTTTCATATCAAAATTCAAACCCCCCTTTTTTTGGACACTACCTCGTTTTCAACAAAATTATTTGCGGTAGAATGGTGCATAACAACTCACTTGCAAGTGTATTTATTTTTGATGAATTGACAAATGATATGAACCAAATATGATTTTTAATGCCCGAAAAAACTAACCTGGAAAATGACGCAACTTTCCATTTATTTTTAACTAAAAGCTTTCATTCAGCGATCATGATAGGCGCAATCTTTGCTGCCACCCTAATATCGGTATCAGCCCAATTTGGGTATGACCAGAATAGTGCAAACAGTGGCTATAGGGGCGATGGAGGATTTGGCCTTCAATATGCCCCAACAACCACACAGGAAGGTATACCATTTTTATCGAGACATTTTTGCCGACATTTTTCTGATGTAAACTAGAAAATGTGTATTTTAGCGATATCAATAATTTAGTCGACATTTTACTCACCAAATTTCAAATAAATTTCTCAATAAATTTTTTTTGTCGACCCCAAAAGTCGACATTTTGTTTTATAAAATTCGACATTTAACAAAATAAAACATTTCATAAAGATATCCTATTCCCACTTAGAGTATCCATCTAGATGAGTTGCGTGTAAATTTTATAGTCAAATAGAGTATCCTATCAAAAACGTGTTTCTACAATTATCTACAGAGTTTCACCTGACATATACCACCTGATTTTCCCGTGACGAGTGTAAAACTACAGATAATTAAATTCTAACGCTTTCAAGATTATAAAATGATATTTCAAAATGACTCATTAACGAGCTGCAATTCTTTAAGTGATACGACCACGTTTTTGCTAGGACACTCTATTTAACTCTTATAGTACTGCCAACTGAACAATTCTCGACAAAACTAGTATACCTCCATACAGGCACCAAGTGCTAATTGGGACCAATATGTATGGAAAATAACAGACTCGTGGGAAGAAACTGATGAAGATACCGGTGAATCACGAACTGGTTTTAAATCTATTGTCACTATACCGGTTTTGGAAGACACTCAAGGACAGTGGAGTATTACTCTCTTGTTCTCGAAACCGGTGGCAAGACTCCAGGCATGGAATATCATCGTTGCCGATTGGAATATGAATTTGACGGACTACCTTTTGGTAAATAAGGAGAGGGTTTTATTTTTTCCAAATTTTCATAATATCGTAAAACTTCCGTATGTAACTATTCCATCATCTTGGCTGGTTTTGAGATGTATATCTATTACGGTACTTGCTGTGGCTTTTCAGCCACTTTTTCAGCCAACATTTTAATTTAATTCGGCTCTTAAAAAACGACATATCCGATTGAGTTCTTAGATAGCTCAAACTGAGCACAAATATTTAGAGAATAATACATTAACAAAAAATGGTCGGAATCAGAACATAAATTCGAATTTTTTTAACAAAAACTGATAATTGAACAATTTCAGTAATCTCAAAAAAAACTAGATATTTGTGCTCAGTTTGAGCTATCTAAAAACTTAATCGGATGAGTCGTTTTAAAAAGCCGAATTATTAAAAAAAAAATTGGCTAAAAAAGTGGCATAAAAGCCCCAGCAAGTACCACTCCGTATTTTGTTGGCAAGCCCGATTCAAATGATGCTTAATGCGTGGAGATGATTGGCTGAGGTGAACTATATTTTGCTTTAGAATATAAGTCCCAGCCAATCAGCCGACTGCATCATTTCCGCCAAATTAACCTATATTTGAATCAGGCTTCCCGACCACATTTGGGGTGGAGATCCATATAGATCCATAGTTTAGAAATATGGCTTAAAAACTCGTTCGAAAAAATTTGGTCTTTTAATTCTGAAAGCCCTAAATTTCGCTCGTATTTAATATTCATACACAAATTTTGATGAGCTTTAATTTCTCGAAAGATTAAAATTTCATTAATTTTGCTTGTTTTGTTATAATTTACTAAGGAACATTAAAAAAAATATCTGCAAAGTTTGAACTTCAAATAATTAGAAAAACAGTGAATTTTAAGAAGAATTATCTATCTTTCTTAGTTAAAAATTAAAAGAATATCCAAAGGATTTTTAAAAGTCAAAAATGCACATTTTGTAGGATTTATTTTTCTGGTTTAAGAATTGTTTTCTTGAAATTTTAAAAATAATTTTTAAGTAAAATCAACATGATTTCAGGAGTAACTACGATTTCAGAGGTGTTCGGGTATTAAAAAAATCATCCCCAAAAAAATCTACAATGCAAAATAAAATCTGTATTTTCCTGTGGTTTATTTTCAGATACGAATGTAGTAAATAACTGCTGGCAATAATTTTCTATTAAAAAATAGTTTTTATTGACGTTTTTCATTTTCAAAAAATGAGAATGACAAAGTTTACATTCGCATGATAATTTCGCGAAACTGGGACCACATATTTAGCAAATTGATTTTCTACCCAATTTGCATACGAATGCAAACTTTTTTATTCTCACTTTTGAAAATGAAAGACCTGCAACGTCAATAAACTTTTTATCAATCTAAAAATCATTATATTTTATTTTTTAAAACTACCAAAATGTTTTTCGAAAAATCCACTAAAAACATTTTTTCACCAAAAACCCTTTAAAAGGAACATAATGGAGCATTAAAACAAGGTGAACTCCTTAGTTTTGATATGATGGGGCATGTTATCGGAGAGCCTCCACAGGCGGTTGTCGACTGGCCAGCAATGGGAACCTCATTCGCAAATCCCGACTACTCGCAAGGCTTCGGCGGTGGCGGACAAGGTAAATTTTAATTAAAAAAGACCACTTAAAGCGTTAAAAATTCAAAAGCACACTTTGAGGGTCGGCTGACCTTTAAAGAAACCAAAAAACATTTTTGTGATTATGAATGAATTTGAAATTAAACATTAGAAAGATGTTAAAAATTGGAAAAAGGTCAAAGTTGTCGGTGACTCACTTTTAGAAGATTAATATAGCGGTTTTCCCTTTATTGATTGGTCACTCTGATTTGGCGGTTTGCCTGTTTTTCACGATTAGCGATTTAATTATGTACACGTAAATATGATATACAGAGGGGATTTGACCGTTAGTTTTTTGCCAAAAATTTCGATCGAGTAGTCGATTGGGCACTTGCGGCAAATGGGTACTTTTGGACAAATAACTTATTTGAAATAAGGCCGGCGAAACTCCCTCATTTTTTTGCAACCTGTTCACACACACACACACAAACATAATATTAAAATAAAATTTTCAACAAGTAAAAAAAACTTCCCCCCATTTAAAATTTATGTTATTTTTATGGATCGAACTTAGCCAAAATAGTGAACGATACCCTTAATTAAATCAACTGCAGATTCGAGTAATTTTAAACTATTTATATCTATTAAGGTACTCATCCGATTAAGTTTTTAGCTCTAGCTGAGCACAAATATCTAGTGAATAATAAATTTTTTTTCTGAGACTACTGAAATTGTTTAATTATCAATTTTTGTTTAAAAATTGGAAACTATGGTCTGATTCGAACCATTGTTTTGTTAATTTATTTTTCTTTAAATATTTGTGTTCAGTTTTAGCTATCTAAGAACTCAATCGGATTAGTCGTTTTCAAAAGCCGAATTAAATAAAAATTTTGGCTGAAAAAGTGGCATAAAAGCCCAGCAAGTACCGTAATAGATATATCTCAGTTAACGCTCAAAGTTACGAACCACAAAAGTTCACCAAATTTGCTTTTGGACATTTTTGTCCTACATTTAAAACAATTATATCAAATTAATAAATCATTCAATGAACTTAGTTTTTGAAACTTACTAACAAAATGGTTTCAATGTAATGCTTTTTGAAAAATACTATTTTTTAAAGACTCGAATCAAGGCTTAAAAGTACTATTTTTTATTTATATATTCCGAGCTTTGATGGCTTGATTTCATTACACACTTATATTTCTGGTACAAGCATAAAGTAGGTACGGCAAAAAAAAAATTTGCTAAACATTTTTTTAATTATGTTCAAATTGTAGACCTTGAAAAAGTATCACTATCAATACAAATATTTTTTTTAATTTGTCAGCTATTTTTAATCTTTTTAAAGAATATGTCAAGAAAATTTCGAGCTTTAAACATAGGCTATTTAAAAAACGGTTTTTAATTTTAAGAAGTTGCTGACAATTTTTAAAATTTTCTTGTACTGAACGTAATATTTTTTTAAGCGCTACAATTAAAATATAATTAAAAAAATGTTTAGCAAAAAAACATTTAGCCGTTCCTACCTTATACTAGCAGTCTAAGGATTTTTTTGAAAATGCAGAGAAAGTTAAGTTATTAATTTAGGTAGGCTTACTTTCACGATTTAAATCAAATTATTTTTTACAAGAAATCTAAATTTTATTTTCAACTGTATTTTAACAGAATTTTACTTTTTGTTTTAGAAAATCATGACTATCGAGATATTTTATCCCGCTGTATCAATTTTTTTACTGCTCAACGATCTGGAAAGCTCCCTACTGATCAGGCGTCAGTTGACTGGCGAGGAGACAGTGCTCTCGGTGACGGTGGAGATGTTCAAATGGATTTGGTTGGAGGTTATTATGTCGGAGGTGATCACGTAAAATGGGGATTCCCAATGGCTTTTGCGACTACTATCGTGGCCTGGTCTTCTATTAATTATGGAGATGCTTATGCTGAAATGGGCTATAAAGGAGAAATGTTCAAGCAAGTTAAATGGGCAACTGATTATTTTTTAAAATGTCATCCAGAAGACGGTGTTTTCTATGCACAGGTAATTTTCCTTGGAAAAAGTCATTTTTTAATTATAGTAACCGTTTTTGAAATTTCCTATCATTAGTCTTTGATTTTTTAGGAAAAAATTGCATGAAAAATTTAATTTTGAGTTAACTATTTTTTTAACTCCTGATTTTTCTCAAAATTAAAAAANTATTTTGTTGAGGTTAAAAGTGCGAGCCTGAGAAAATAATTTGAAATTTTAGTCCCCATTAACCCGTTAACCCTTGTGAGCACAGAGGCACAATTGTGGCTCTAGCATACCTAAAATCATTCAAAAATGGCAAAAAACGGGATCGTAGAATCTTTTATTTCATACACATTATGAAGAATTTCGATTTGGTTCCGAAAAAATAATTGAATTTTTTTTCGAATGTTTTGTTCCAGAATTTATAAGGATTTAGTCGCCTATGTTTCACTTCCGGAAAAATTACTTCAGAACTAGACATAAAATACAAGTGTGAGATTAGCCAGTTTTTAGGAAAGCGTTTTGTGCATGCATAACAGTTTAAATAAAAATTTATTGGTTTTAGGGGCAGATATTTTTTTCGGAAGTGAAATTTCTAACTTTTAAACTTAAAGAAACTTAAAAGTATCCCATGAAAAAAATAATTATTATAAAAGTGAATTTAAGCAATCAAAAGCTGTCAACAGTTGTACTTCGTTACCATATTAACTTGAAAATAATAAAAAAGTGTAATAATCTGCTTTTATAGGGAAAAAACGTTTTTAATCGAAAATCATGATTTTTCCATCAAATATTTTGACTTATTTATAAATTACTTTTGATGTATGACTCATAAAATTTCAATTTTTAGTTCTAGAAAATATAGTGAGAAAAGCAAGGTATACCATATCACGTGATGCTCGGTCACAGTTGTCTTCACAAGTGACCTTTCCGTCGAAAACGATGCCACAAGTATCTGGCCTACGTCATCGTTTTGGTCCGCTTGATTATATCTCATACAGTATGAGATATAATATCAAAGCGACAAAACGATGACGTAGGCCAGATACTTGTGCATCGTTTTCGACGGAAAGGTCACTTGTGAAGACAACTGTGACCGAGCATCACGTGATATGGTATACCTTGCTTTTCTCACTATATTTCTACAACTAAAAATTGAAATTCTAGAATATAAAATTCGGATGCAAAATATTACCTCTCAACTTCCTTATGCAGGAAAAATTCAAATTCCAACTGCCTTAAGAATTTCTGTAAACAACATTCAAAGTAGAGCCACAATTGTGGCTCTGGTGCCTTGCGGAACTTTTTTTATATGCTCACAAGGGTATTTTTTTTTTTTTTACTTTCCAACATGAATTTTCTAAAATAAGTTATAGTATATTTTTTTGGTTTCTAGAAACTTAGAATTTAAATTAAATAATTAAAAACATCATACAGTACAAATCATGGGGAGGTTGCCTTGTGGAGGTTGTCCCGTTTGATTTTGTCCTAGTTGATACAATCTCGCACGAGATTTTTGTTGTTTCTCATTTTTATTGAATTTTTTATACCAAATTATTATTAACAATATACATACTAAAAGTGAAAATCACTGTATTGAACTCAAATTTAGTATAAAGTTGAAAAGTTGACGACGGAAAATTACCAAAATAATTTGGCGGCCAAACTTAGTATATAACACAATATATATTTAAAATTAATAATATAAATTCAAAATATAATTAAATAATTAAAAATACATATACAGGGGGGCCCCCCGGGGGGCAATATCGCCGAAAGTTTTTTCCAAAAAATTTCGCCGATATTGGCACATTCGACGATATTGGGAACCCCCTTTGTACTGGGCGCCTATATCGCAGGAAGTTTTTTGCCAAATTGCGTAGGTTTTCGGCAACAAATTTCGACGATTTCGGCAAATTCGACGATATTGCCCCCCTGTATATGACTATGATATGATTATTCAGAATCAATATCTGAAATTTGGTATGAAAAAACTTTAAAAATTTAATAGGTATTTTCAAGGCTTTCAAAAAAATCTTGAATAAGCAAAATATAATCAATAAATTTCTCCGTTTTTTAATAATTCAACTGTAGGTCGGAATTCCGGAAATCGATCATGAAGAATGGATCCGATCTGAATATATGGAGATGGAAAGACCATCAATTGCTCTGGATGCAGACAATCCAGGATCGGACGTAGCCGCAGAAACTGCCGCTGCCCTTGCCGCAGCTGCAATTTTGTTTGCCGAAGAAGATTCCGCCTACGCAGAAGAGTTACTTTTGCATGCAATTGTTTTACTTGAATTTGCTCAAACTAACCGAGGGGAATATGATGATAGTATTCCTTCGGCAAAAAGTTTTTATAGATCGCTTAGTTATGGCGATGAATTGGCTTGGGCTGCTTTATGGCTGTATTATGCTACTGATGACGACCAATATTTGACTTTCGCTGATGACATTATCGCAGAATTCAATCTTGCTGATACCACAGTAACTCCAACAGGTAAATTTTAGTTTAAACTTTGAAATTGTATCCGAACTTCAATCGACTTTCTTTTGTCCAATTTTGTTCGAAAATAGAATTTAACTTGTTTTTCCAAGTATATAATTAAACTTGTTTTTACCAATTATTGTTCAAAAATAGAATTAAACTTGTTTTTACCAATTATTGTTCAAAAATAGAATTAAACTTGTTTTGACCAATTTTTGTTCAAAAATAGAGATACACGTGTTTTGACTAATTCTTGTTCAAAAATTGAATTAAACTTGTTTTGACCAATTTTTGTTCAAAAATTGAATTAAACTTGTTTTGACCAATTAAATTTAGTCTTAAGTTCCAGTTCAAAGAAGTTTAAATACAATTTTAATTGGGCAAATTGTGGCGCCCGATCTTTTGAAAATATTATGAAATTATACACACAATGTCAAATTTCAAATTTATTCACGCAATGTCGATTAGGACATTTCCCCTCATAATTTATTGACCGTTCGAAAAAAAGTTCGTTAAATCTGAAATTTATTTGAATTTTAAGATTTTTTTATGAATTTTGTCTTCCTTGGAACTTTTCTAATAAAATCTTAATTATAATCGTCATACTTAAGTCTATCTTGATCTAATATTTGGATTTCAAGCACAAATAGGGTAAAAATTTTAAGTTCAGATTGGTTTAATCACGGGCTATCAGAGATAAGAAAATCCCTCTTGACATTTTCGCACTAAATCTGATTGTTCCGAAAAATGAACGCGCAAATTTTATTTTCGAGCTTTTCTACTTGGGATTATAGTGCTTGCAATTGGTACTACGGTAGTTTTGAGTAATACTATAGAATAGTTACTATACCGTTTTTTTAAATGATGAACTTTTTATTGATATTTTTTAAAAAATTATAATAATTAAGACAGGGTGTCCAAACTGTTGATATTTTGGAACCACACATATTTGTAGAGGAAAAATAAAAATTTAAATGTGGAGTCGGACCAATTTTCCAGTTATTTTCCATGAACATTTTTGAAATTATAAAATTTATTATTATAAGTTTTGGAAATAAAAAATAAAAATATGGTCGGACCATTTTTTTTGGTATGATTTTCTTTGAATATATGAGTGGTACTGTAGTGAGTTTGGACACCCTATATTAACTTTAAAGACTAATTTTCGAAAGATTAAGGATATTCGTTAAGGGATTGATTCTGATGGTCAAAACTACTTTAACATTTTAGAATTTTCTTATGATGACAAAACCGTTGCTGTTAATTTCCTCCATGCCCTCCTTACCGAAAACCAGTCCGATCCCGGTGTCCAGATCGTCACCGATTTTTGTGACGGTTACGTCGCCCAATACAAACAAGACGGATTTCTCCGCTTAACCGATTGGCATAATTTCGGTCAAACTTCTGGTATCGCTTGGATTTGCTTATTTGCTGCTGATAAAATTGTCACGGGTCAAACCGAGCAAGATTATTTAAATTTTGCTATTGATAACGTAAACGATGTTCTCGGAAAAGGAGAGCAATCTTATATGGTTGGATATGGGTTCAACTCCCCAAAACGACCCCATCATCGAGATTCTACCTGCCCAATCAAAGGGAGGCATACCATTTACATCAATTTCATTTTCCCTTTACTTTGCTATGAAAATTGCGGGTCTATAGTAAGATGTATAAATTTGAAATTTTGAAGTTTAACATGCAAGACCAAGAGTTCTAAAGCATAAAATTTCAAAATGTTTGCTGGATCAAATTATCAAGAATGAATTATTAAAAATGATATGAAATTAATTTTACTGCATGGACCAATCAAAATATTAATTTGCTAAACATTTTTAAATCTTACCGAAATCTGTTGTTTTTCATAATGTCATTACATTTTTGAAAATATTCTTTAGCGCAGAAAAAATATTTTTATATTTTACTTATGTCCCGACAATGTCTTATGTCTACGACTTATGTCGCGACATGTCGGTTTTATGTCCCAACATTGAGCGTGAAGTTTGCCAAATTTTGAGTTCTAGAAATTTTTGTTAAGATTGTTCTACATTACTGATCGTGGGGAGTGTTCCGCGCGTTCCGAGAAAGTTCATTTTTTGTATTTAATAACTTAAAGCTACGCCGCGGCGTCCTCTGAAACACTCCTCACAATCAGTATTGTAACTTGAAAATATAACATTAATACATTTCACGTTATATACATTTTACTATAGATCGGAAAATTGCTTGGGCGTGAAAATCTCTCTGATTCAACAAAATGTTTTCAATTAAAATATATGTGTGTGTGTTGAATCAAAACTGATGATATGAAAAACTTGTTAGAAATACACCTTCATAATTGTAATGTAGTCAATGCAAAAATAAAATTTTGAAAATATTTTAGAAATTTTAATTGAAAATAATAAATCTTTTTCGCATACTGCAGTCCCTGACCCCTTAAAAGTAGTCCCCTTAAAGCGCGCTTAATCCTCTATGAGTCATAGGCTATGACCCCTTAAAGCGACAAATTTTCGAGAAAAAAATTTGTCCCCTTAAAGCGCATTCTAAAAATTATGATAAACTATACTGCATAGTCTATATTTTTTTTGCTCATTATCGTTAGATAAACTGGAGTGCAATTGGCTTCTCTATAACATCTTTATTCGTTGTTCAAAATAGATAATTATATTATAAATAGGTTTTTATACACTCAGAAAGTACCCGTACGTCTCCCAGAACCATATCATTTCTCAAAAAAATTGTCTCTCAGAATTAAAAAGGGTTTCCACTCCGTTTAAATTTCGGCTTTCGGGAACGACTTATCCGATTTAGTTCTCAGATAGCTCAAAATGACCAAACATATTTATGAAATAATTTACNTTTTAAGCGTACAGTCCCTGACCCCTTAAAGCGATAGATTTCCGAGAGAAAAATTTGTCCCCTTGAAGCGCATTTTTAAAATTATGATAAACTATACTGCATTGTCTATATTTTTTTTGCTCATTATCGTTAGATAAACTCGAGGGAAATTGGCTTATAACATCTTTATTCGTTGTTCAAAATANAAAAAAATAAAATGGGGAAATTTGTGTCGAAACCCTGATTAAGGGGGTACTCCTCGTGGGAAATGCCGTTTTTATGGTTTTTGAGGGCAAATATCTGGAAAACAATACATTGTTAAACAGAACTGTTTGGCCTAGTACAGTCCCTGACCCCTTAAAAGTAGTCTTCTTAAAGCGCGCTTAATCCCCTATGACCCCTTAAAGCAACAGATTTTCGAGAGATTTTTGGGAACGACTTATCCGATTTAGTTCTCAGATAGCTCAAAATGACCAAACATATTTATGAAAAAATTTAACAGAAAAATTTGTCCAAATCGGCCCATTTTTCAAAAAACATTTGAGATTTATTTTCAGGGGGTTGTGGGTGCTAGATGTTTGTAATATGCAAAAAAAATAAAATATGCAAAATAAAAAAAGGCTTTATGTATTACGTGACAATTTCTAATACCAACATTCAAATAGTTTGTGGTTCTTGCACAATCTTAAATTTTTTGAAAAATCTTGAAAATTGCTAATACTTTGAAGCATTCTACAGTTAACACAAGCTGAAATTTAACATTTTAAAAAAGCTTTCTGGTCATGAAAATAACAATAAAAAATTAACATTTTATCTGCCAGCTATCCTCGTTGTTCTAATTTACATATGCATATTCAAATGTATTCACTATTGCAATATTAATAAAATTCAAGCCAATTCAAATTGCTTGCAGTCAGCTCGATTTCACACCTACAACCCCCTCTTAGTTTTAGAACGAATATAAATTGGAAAAATGGTCTGATTCGGACCATTTTTATTCAGTACTTTCTCTGAATTAAATTTCTAAATTGTGCTCAAGATTTAGTTTCTTATTTTTTTTAAAATATCGGACCACCATTATTAAAGAATAACAGTTTTATTTGCTAATTTTCATAAGTTGTGATGAAAAAACCAAAAACTTATGTTTTAAACGTCCTGACAGTTCCTCAAACGTCCTGTTGTTTTTGCAATTCTCACCGCAAATTAATTATTTTTCTTATTGATTTCAGCTTAAATTTGAAACTGAAAAAATAATTTCTTGAAATTTTCAACTGAGCATAAAGCTTTGACGCAATCACTGAAAATTAATTTACTCGATTTGATCTTTACGCAAATCGTCGTCTGATTATAAAACTTGAAAAATTCATGAAAAAGTTGTTTATAACTAGAAAAAATGCACCGACCCCTTAAAGCGCCTTTAATCCCNAGGGTTTTTGATGACATGAAATTTTTTGATGACATGAATGAAAAATGTAGTCCACAATTATTGTTCGCAATTGTATGAGAAATCGAATGAGCATAGTTAAAACAAATTCTGATGAGCGGTTTTCGAATAAATGGTACCAAACCGGCCAAAATACCACTTTTCTAAGGTTATCTACTGTATTTTTATATAGTCAGACAAAAAACCACACAATATTTTTGCTCATTGACAATCCGCTCAATTTGACACATAAATGAAGTTTATCGAATATGTAATTAAGGAGAAAATGGTACCGATGATTGAAAAGCGACGAGACCATCACCAAAAGTTTTTTTGGGGGTGGTTTAGTACTATATCATATTTTCAGGCCAACTTTTTTTGCGGACACTACCCCCTTAAAGCGACAGATTTTGAAAAATGAAAATGCGCTTTAAGGGGTCAGGGACTGTACCCTAATCAAGGATTCATCATCTTGAGTAGGTTACTCTTGCGTGGTATAGACAATTAGATGCTCTCTGTGTGGTCGGGAAAGATTGATCAGAATGTGAGGTCTCCCTGATTACTATAGTCCACATTTTTTCATAGTTAAAGAAAGAGTTTTTTTCAAAAATCAACGAAAAAAATATCAATGAAAATGGTATACCCCAATCAAAGGCGATTGTGGTTGGGGAATTTTTGGAGACAAATATACTAACAATGAATTCGTTTTGGAGGGCGCTATTGTTGGAGGACCTGGTCTTGAGGGATTTTATGAAGATAACAGAGCAGATTATACCAGAAATGAACCTTCATTGGTTTCAAATGCCTTATTTCAGGTAATTATCTAAAAAATTTGTCACACACCACTTTTAATGCATATTCAATTAAAAAATTATCATTTATTAACAGCAAAAATTGGTTGAATTGTATGGATTTTTCTATTTTTTTAATGAATAATAAATCTTCATTTTTTGTATATATTTTACTTATAAGTTCAAAATTTCAATTTTCTGCAAATATTTATTTTTTAAAAAGCTAGAAATATCAATAAATATTTTATAGGCTACCGTTTCTGGAATTCGACAACGAGAACTTTATCAAGAATACCCTGGAGGATACAGTCTCCCAACTGAAGACCACTCTTACATTTTCGACTCATGGCCATTCCCAGCAGGAACAAATGTCGTTGATTATTGCAATTCAAAAACTTGCAAAAATGAGGGAGGATGTTATAATGACTACTCAAACTTCACATTTGTCTGTGACTGCGAAGAAGGTATTTTTTATAAGTCAGCTACTACACAACTAATAGTTGTCAACTATGTATAATTAGCTACAAAAAAAATTTGGAGGAATTAGTGTGTTGAGTGGCTTGAAACTTCTTGGTTGTTCATTTAAATTAACCATCAAAGACAAACAGTGTATATTCTCCCGGCAGGGCCCGCTGCGAATCATGATAATTACTTGTATGACTTGACCAAAAAAATTTTTCAAATATTTTTTGATTTTTTTTTCTGTCGAGAAATTTTTTAAAAAATGTCGAAAACAGTAATTTTTATTCACCACACATTTTGTCCGGACACTATCGGATAGTGACTTTCCTTATTACTGTTTATGTAAAGGTGCGTGTCCTTTACAAACCTCCGACCTTATTTATACTGATTAACTACTTAGTAGTTACTACTTGATTACAAATTGAATTATTCTAAAATTAAGCCATTAACACACCAAAAACACACGATAATGTTCACAATTATTCAACTCAGTTTACTATGGATTGATTTATGAGATTTAATTAATTTTTTTCAATCAACAATTAAATACTCTAAAAAATTATAGTAGCTCAATATTTGGCCCTCAATAGACTGACACGATTTTTCAGGTCAATTGGAGAGTGGTTAGCGTACTCTTTTTTCATAATTATTATCTATTTTTATAATTATTATTAATTCACACGGTAGAATCAAACGGTTTCAAGCTGATTTGAACGATTTTAATCGGTTTACATTTAAACCAATCAGAATCGAGCTATGACTTCATAATTTCAAAAAAAGGGAATTTATTTTTAAATTCCACGTCAAAAAAATTTCACGTCAATGTGTACAGTTAGTTTTCTCACAAGGTTATCGTGATTTTTTTTGAGACCGTGGGCAGCCCCATTTTTTACTTACTTTATTACTCAGGTTACTATGGTTCAACTTGTGATACTATCAACGAACCCGTTGTCCAATTTACCCGCCAGTGGGGTCATGGAGGAGAATTCCGTGTCAAATTACCAACCGATCGTCCGCTTGGAGCGTGGCAAGTACTTCTTGAATTTCCACCTGGATGTCAATTGGACACCATGGATATTTGGCATGCTTGTTTTGACCCTTATGCCTCGGAATTAAGCAATGGGACATTTTACATTTATCAAGTCGGCTGGCACCAGGGTCACGAAGAAATCGGGGTTGTATTTCAAACTCAACAGCAATATGATAATTACAATTACTGGGGTTCTTCGGCATCATGTTTTTCTGAATCTGAATATAGCTAAGGGTGAACACTGAAAAAAAAATCATCAATTATTAATTTAATTCGAAAAATTTATGTTCTTTTCATCACTATGACATGAAAATCCGTAATATTCTGATCTGACCAATTAGAAGTGAGATAATCCTGTAGTTTAAGATTAATTATACATTTGAAAGTATTGGTGAAAATCGGGTCGATAGTAAAATTTACAAAATGTGTAAATGTTAGATGTTAAATTTTAGTAGACCATTAAAAGAGTTTTAGATCATGAAATTCAAAGATACTGCAAAAGAAGATGATTTAGATTAAAAATGCAATGCAATTTTCAAAATTTTCACACAGCTTTTTCATGATGTCATTGCATTTTTGAAATTAATATGCAGCGCGAAAACATATTTTCAGCTTGTACTTATGGTGGTTTCATATCTGACCAATTCTTGTGAAATTCGCTGAATTTTCAGTTTTCAAACTGTTTTTTGGGCTTTTCAAAATAAAAAATATCGCATTTATACATTTTACTATCGACCCGTAAAAATCCTGTTCAAAATTTTGTGTTAAATTGCATTTATTAATGACTAAGTGATTTTTAAAAATCAAGTAAAGACTAAATATCGATGTTAAAATTTCGATATTAAAAATCCTTTTATTTAATTATCACAGTGTTCACCTCTAAATAAAGCTTGACCCTCGTTGCCCGAGGATCGCATCAACAAGATAATATCGAAGGAATGACTCTTTTATGGTCGACCGATCCTGATAAGTGCCCAAGCGATCTCCCATGGACACAGCCAGAAGCGGAAACTGCTTTCCCAGACTCTTTAATTTTAGGAGGAGAAGAGGCAATAGATCAAGCTTTCTTGGATTTGATGGTCAACAACTACGAAGGTAAAAAGAGAACACATTTACACGTTCGAGATATATTTTTTCCTACTTTATTTTAGGATTTTCGTAAAAATTTCGCAAAAATATATTAGTGCCAATACGATACATGATATAAATTTTTTTATGAAGCCAGTTTTAAGGTTGTGTATTTGAGGATTCTTTCGATATTTGTTTATTTGTTCTCAGTCTCTACCCAAAGTTTGATTTTTTAACAAGTGATTTCTGAAAAACTACCCAAAATATAGTCAGACTAAACCTCTATTTTATCTTTTATTTCTCGAGTTAACAGACTTCAAGTTGAATTTTTTTCTTCGAATAGAAGAAAAAAATGCGCAAAAAATAGAAAACAACTAACTTTGAATTTTAGGTACTGGAAGATCTTCCGACGACCTTGAGCTCGAATGGGTTGCCCCTGGTGAAACTGCTGCATGGCTGAGAATTTGGCTCCCTACTGAGACGCCTACTAATGAGCTTTGGCAGCTTCGGATGCGATTTCCTGACAATTGTGACCCTCTTACAATTATTGGATACCAAACTTGTATAAATACTGCTTATAGCCAAGGTTTAATATTTTCGCCTGATTTTTTATAGCAAGGCTGTTGAAATCGAACATGAATTTCATCATGAAAAAATGAAGTTCACATATTATACTTGAAGTGGAAAAAAATTTTATGTCGCAAAAATCCGACATTTTGATCAATTTTTGATGCCTGCTTTTCCCTGACTTTATTGAATAAAAGAAAACGGCTGTATCGGATTTAGTACAGAAAATTTAAAATAAGGAATTTCAAAAATAAAAATGGGTATCAATGTTTTTGAGCCATCTTGTAGAGAATTTTTTCTTGTAATTTTAAAAATTTTACGAATCACTTTTGGTCTCGACGCTACTTGAAACTCACGCGGATTTTTGCTAGCGATTTCAGTTTTAGCTAGCGCCTGATAATACTCATCATAATATAATATTGTGATGATTTTGTTTTATCTTACTTCTAATTGGTCGGTTTCGGTTGCCAGCTAGATCTGAAATTGGCTAGCTACCATCTGACGCACTTTAAAGAAAGTCAACTTATATAATAAGATTATATTGGTAAAATAGTAAACCTTGTAAAGTTCTCTAGAATCTGCAAACTCAAACGCCCGATATGGAGGATATGGTGGTAGTGTGAGTACTACTGTAGGCTACGAAACATCATATGAAGAAGCTGGCGTACCTCATTTGCTCTTGTACCAAAACGGTACCGACCTTCAAATGGACTTTATCGGTCTAAGAATAAAGTTTGCCGATCCCGACAACTCCGATTATTGCCTCGACGCAAACGCTTACGTTTTCGATATGTTGGTTTGGGACGATCCAGATTTGGCAGAAAATTTAACTTCTGTCTGCGAGACAATGTTCCCCGATCAAGACACGCAGTTGGAAATGTTGGGCGAAACGTCAGGAATTATTGTGCCAATTAGTGCTACGCCTTCAATGGAATTTGTCCCAGGACCGCTTTCGTGGACTCAAGGAGCTAATGGACACTTTTTCTTACCAAATCCGAAACCTGTCACACCACATGGCCTCAGAGTTCAAGTCCCTGCAGGAAAGTGTTTCAAATCGGGATAAATCCCATTTCATACACGGCACAAGACTTTCATCCAAAATAATATGATTGGATGAGAATAAACATGTAACAGCCCCCAGCAGGGTCCGCTGGGAGGCAATACAATTAAAATATCGTTCGTGAACGCAATTAAATAGTCTAATTTATTCTTAACATGGTGCAGCCCCCGGCACATCCCGCCGGGAGGCGATACTATATAAAATATTATTTAAAGGGAGAAAAATGATTAATTTTAATTTCAAAATAAAAATCCATTCTTTTTATTGCATTCAAACTTATTTTTTTTCAATTTTTAACAGTTAAACACAAAAATATTCGAACTCGTTTTCGAATCTAGCAGTTCATTTTAACTCGAGATCATAAAAGGTCTATCAGATTTTGGTTTATAATTTAAACTTTATTGACAAAATCTGAATTTAAAAAATTTGCAGTACAAAACTGTTGTTCAAACGTTAATGTTTCTTTAAATTTTTTTCACTGGTCTTGACATAAATGTTTCATGATTTTCGATTTTTGACAAAAATTTTCGGCAACCCTAATGCTTCAAGTATTATACTTGAATAATAACTTGAACAAAGGATTCTTGCTAAGCGGAATCGAGCTAATATTTTTATTTGTAATTTTCAAATCCCGATGCCATCTGCTACCGTTATGAAACACTGTTCTAGGATGTAATATCCAACGGATTAATTTCTGGCATGCTTGTGTAGTTTTAGCCAATTCTGATATAAACGCAGGATTATTTGAGCTAGAGCAAATTGGATGGCAGCAGGAGCATGGATACATTGGATTTTCAGTAGATTTCCAGCCCGCAGAATATCAACAAAGGTAGCTATTCATTTAATTCGGTCCTCTGAAAAACGATTAATATAATGACAAACTATAATAACTCCTGTACTAAAGACAGTGCTGATTGGCACTGAGTGGTCATTTAGCGCGCCCGTTCTTATAGTAATCTACACAAAAATTTCATGGAATTAATAATGCTAAAGTTTTTCACGATTCTCTATTTTTTGGCTCATTGATAATGTTTCTAACTTTTCTGGTGCGTGAATTAAAGTAATTTGGTAAGGTCGAAATCGCATAAAAATAAAATGATGGTTAATTTTTTAACCAGAAAATCAAAATACTTATTCTATGTAAAAGTGATGAAAATATTTGATAATCCGTCACGAAGAAAATTAATAAATGTCAAAATTGTTTGTTCTGATTTGTTCATTTTCTGGCCAATCAGCATCAAGGATTTTGAGAGAAATTCTGATGTCAATTTTTTTTTCTGGAAATACTTTTGAAATTTACGCAAAAAATGGCACCGATTGGCCATTCTCAATTTTTTAACAGATGTTTGGATTTGTTAATGGACGCACTTTAGTCCGATCAAAAAATAGGTTTTGCACATGCCGATGTTTGCTAGAAAAATCACATATCCCAAACTACGTCAGATAAAAAATATGAATTGAATGAATCTAATTATAAGTTCGTGGCATGTCAAGGGAGTTGAATATTATTTTTGAAAATAATTAAGTGCTGATTGGCACTTGTCAAAGTGAAGTGTTGTTTAGAAATGCTGAGTACACAAGTTAACATAAAATATACATTTATTGAAGCAAAAGGTAAGGAGAACAATTTTATTGGCTGTTCTTATGCGAGTTTGAAGTCAGTTTGTTTTCAGCGTAGCAAACATACTTCACAAATATAGGAGAGGCAATATCGCCAAAAGTTTTTTTCCGAACAAATTCGGCGATATTGTGCACTTTTGGCGATATTGGCACTTTCGGCGATATGGGGGCAAAAATAAATGTTTTCGATCAATGATGAAAAACGCCTGGGCGTTCTGAATGACGTCATAATTTGAAAGGTTTTTCAATTTTGTAACGAGTTTTACAATAGCTTCAAATAAAGTGAAAAACCAATAAAATAAATGTTCGAAAAAGGAGATTTGGAAAATTTATCTTGAAATATGACGTCATTTATGACGCATTCGAAGTAATTTGATAAAAAACATCAAACGCCCACGCAATTTCGGCGATGTTTGCACTACCACGAATTGAGCTAAATATCGTGACATTGCGTAGGTTTTTTGGCGATATTGGCAAATTCGGCGATATTGGGCCGGCCCCTGTACAAACGCTTCTAAAAAAAATTATTTTAGTGGCATTCCAGATTCATGCAAAGACGCCACAGCTTTCCAATTACAAATTGATGACCGAACCTTGGATCCAGCTCTTGGCATTTCTTTCAATGGGTACTACAACAGCTATCCTGACACTTGTCCCCAATCCCTTGGTGAAGCTCAAGCTTATTCACCTTATGAAGTTCAGCTACAAGACGGTATGAATAACCAGGTTGATACCTACGGAAGATCTAGGAGTCTGGATATGCAACGAACAGATTTTGGCGCTGATGTACAACAGGGCGAGAACGATGTAGGACGGCCTAGTTTTAAATCCAATAGAATTCAGGGAGGTTTTTCAAGATTGTCAATATTTTTAAACCTTTTTACGAAAAAAAAAGTTTCAGCAGTCAAAAAGATAGATTTTCGTGTGAAAAAAGTATTTTTTTTTACGATTCATTAAAATATCAAAAGCAAGATTTTGAAATTGTATGCCAAAAAAAATGGTTTTGGAGTCCGGATAAGACCCTGAAGATAATCGATGATGTTTAAAGTTAAATTTGATGAGACAATTTGACCAAAATAATTTCCTTGAAATAAGGAAAATTTTACGACAAGCTCATTTTGATGATATTTTTTCAAATAAAAGCATATGCCGGTGAAAAAAATTTATTTCTTTTTTTTGGAGATTTGCTTCAAAGAATAAAATGCGTCATAAATCAAATATGTGTGATTCAACTTAAATCTAAATGATTTGGTCGCCTGAGTAATGTATGTCTTGACTATTTAACCCTTGTGAGCACAGAGCCACAATTGTGGCATCCAGCATACCTAAAATCATCGAAAAAGACAAAAAAACTGGATCGAGGATCTTTTGTTTCAAATACATTATAAATTAATTTAGATTCGGTTTCAAGAAAATAATTGAATTTTTCTTCGAATGTTTTGTTCCGGCATTACGGGGAGTTGATTTATCCGGATTTTTAGCCTATGTTTCACTTCCGTAAAAATTATTTCGGAACTGGACATACAAATCAAATGTGAGATTAGCCAGTTTTTAGGAAAGTGTTTTGTGCATGCATAACAGTTGAAATAAAATTTATTGGTATCTAGGGGCAGACTTTTGTCTTAGGAAGGAAATATCTAAATTTTCAACTTCAAGTATCCCATGAAAAAATTTAGTTTATATAAAAGTGAATTAAGGGGGTAGGTGTCGTAATTTTTTGAGCCCCTTATAGAATTAATTTATAAATTATTATTGGTTATGACTAAAGTTGACCTAAGGAATCTCTGGTGGCAATTATTTTTTTCAAAACAATCTAGAACAAATCTAGAATTTTCAAATTCGAATATTTTTTGCTTTAACCCGCAAGAAAACCGGTATTCCACCATGATATTGAACATTTTTTATGGGTAAATATGACCCACCGAAACGATGCATGACATTTAAAATTATTCTGAAATGTCTAAATCGAATTCTAGAAATTTCAATTATTTTTAAGCCAAAATGTTAAACCTAATTATCGAATTTGACGCTGATTGGTTAAAAATTTTTGATTAGCTGTAAGCCAACTTTTTAATCAGTGAAATCTCAGCTCAATTGGTGGTACTTTTGTTCCGATCAGACGAACTTTTTTTTCGAACTTTTCATTTCCGGTTTACTTATTAGTCATATTTCTAGAATTCTAGGGTGTGAAATTCAAAAATCCGAGACAAACATATTGACGACACTATATTCATCTACCTGAGTCGAAAAAACGGTCTTATTCTGAACATCCGTCTAGGAGAAGTATCACTTTGAAGACGAAAAATTGTGAAAATCGGCGTTCAAAAGTGATTCTAGAAATTCAAGAGCGAAATTCAAAACATGGCTCCAACATTATTAGTAACCTCACTCTTCCCGTACTCTGTGTAAATTTTCAGACGCTTTTGTATGTGGGTCTAAAGAAGATCGATTTGAAAAAACCGTTTAGTGCTCTAGAATAGACTTCACCACCTGGTTGACTTTGAGATGTGTAATCGTTAGACGAAGGCTAGATCTACAAACGAGTATCCTCAGAATTTTTACAACTGCCCTAGATTTGTTTCTGAGGCGTGATTGAAAGGGTACCAGATTACAGACACCTCCCCCTAAACCAATCAAACATTGTCCCAGTTGTACTTCATTACCATATTTACTCGAAATATAGAAAAAAATGCCATTACAGTATTGCTTTTATAGGGAAAATAAACATTTTTCATCAAAAATCTGATTTTTCAATCAAATTTTTGACTTATTTATAAATTAACTTTGATTTATGAGATTATAATCAAAGCGGACAAACTATGACGTAGGCAGATTCTTGTGCATTGTTTTCGACAGAGATAAATTGTAGAGACAACTGTGACCGTGTATCACGTGATATTGGTACACCCTTGCTTCTCACTAGTTTTTCAGAACTCAAAATTAAAATTCTAGAATACGAAATGTCGAATGCAAAAATATGACCTTTCAACTTCCTTATGCAGACAATAATTAAAATTCAACTGGCCTAGCTTTCTGTGAACAACATTCAATAGTAGAGCCACATTGGCTCTGGTGGCCTTGGCGAACTTTTTTTTATATGCTCACAAGGGTTAAGAGAAAGTGATTATAACGCATTCATGTCTTAAAGCGAATCTCTCAAAAATAAAAGTATTTTTTCTTCTGAGGTGCATCATTTTCGTTATAACATGAAATTTTTTTGATTAATTTTGTGACAAGAAATTTGTGGCAAACCTCATTCAGGATCGACTTCTGACCGCTGTAGACATGGCAAATCAAGCCAGTTGGGCGCGAAAATTTGACCAAGAAGGCAAAGAAGAGCAGTATAGACAACAACAAAAACAAGCTGAAGAAAGAGCGTACAACCAACAGTTTCAGAATCAATTCATCGCGAACAATGCGCAGCAAAGCAACTTTCAAGCTCAACAGAATTTCAATCCTTATGGAGAGGGTGGAGGTTTTGAAGTGAGTTATTATAGTCTAATAAATTGTATGTCTTTTAGCGTCAATTTCGTATATGCTATCCAAGCCTTGGATTCCAAGGTGCTAGTAAGCAATTTTGCTTATATTTCGTATTTGTTAGCGGTTTTAATATCTTCAAAGGCAATAAATTAACAAAAAAAATTAAAAAATTAGTCAATTTTCACGATTTTGATCGGTCGAAATTTTAACCAATCAGAATTCAACTCTTATTCAAATTGTTTCAATAATAAAATTGATTTTCGTCATCGCCGTGAAATTACACGTTAATGTTTGATCTGAAATGGCATATCTGCAAAATTTGGGTTGACAGTTGAAGACCAAAATAGTAATACCGTACAGAAAAAGGGTTCTGGCTATGTGTATCTTTTTCACGCTCATGATTGGCTTGTATTTTCACCCGATGAGAGCAATATTTTTGACCTCACGCGCTCATTGGCTACTATTAATTGAAGCCCATTGGTCGTTTTGCCAACGATTTACCTCCTCATTTTATTGCCAGAAAACATTTTCTGTACGGTAGGTCAAAAAATCAATATTGAAAATTTTCTGGCATTAAAATATATTTTTGCACAAAAATATGATGTTGATTTACATTCAAGCAAAATTTAGAGCAAAAAAATAAATAGGAAAATTTTTTTAATAAAAATTTTTCGAGGAAATTTTTTCATGACAAACGCAAAATTCGACATAAGTCCTCTGTAATGTATATTTTTTCATTTGAAAAATACTGCAAACAACGCAAAATTTGATGCCAAACAAATATATCCACATTTTTCAAATAACATTCTTCTTTATTTTCAAAAGAATGAAAATTTTAATTTTTGGCCGTCTACTATTTTGACCTTTTACTGCCAACTTCAAAATTTGCTTTACTGCAGACAACCATATTTCATAGCATATTGAATTTATATTTTTCTAACGAACATATCTTAGTCTCGAGGGAGTTTGATGCCAAATCAAGACCCGAACTCTTTACCTTCAAACTCTATCCCTGTAAATTTCGAACAAACAGTGATGGACCCTAATACCGCCGCACTATTTTGGAACCATCCTGCTGGGAAGCACGAGCAGTACAAAATTTCGTATACTCCAATAGCCGATCCAAACAGTCCAATTCAGCTGAAAATGAATATGAAGGCAACGATTGAATACGTTTCTGGTCAATCTACAAAATTTCAAATGAATGATCTTATTCCTGGAACTCGGTATGAATAAAATTAAATATTAAAATAATTTTTTTGAAAAAATATCGAAATAAAATTTTTTCGAACTAGCAAAAACGGAAAAATTTATTAGTTTTATGGACTTTAAGGAGTGTACCCCTCGTAAATTGAAGCTCAAACAACAAAAATTCTAAAATTTTATTAATATGTTTTTTCTTAAAATATGCACAATTTGAATTGAACTGGAATTGAATTTATCAATTTATTTGTTAGCATTTGAATGAAAATTTATGGGTTTTCAGAAATTTATAGTACGGTTTTCGGAAAAAAAAATAAGGTTTTGATAGTAATAGTTGAAAATTTCATGAAACAGAAGGCTTTTGAAGACAAAATATCATTTTTTTTAAATATCTCATCAAATTAAACTATTGGGTTCTACAATGTGGTGTATTCCAGATATCTTACCCCAAAAACAACAAAATTGTCTTTATTTTCACGACGGATATCCCTTGATGCAGAAAATAACTAGAATATACAAATTTTCATAGGTACGAAGCTGAAATTTACTCTGTTGCGGGTCAAAAAGAATCCATTCCACAACGCCTACTTTTCGCAACAATCCCAGAAGATCCTCTTAATGTCATTGCTGAGTCTATGTCAGCTAATAAAGTCAAAGTCACTTGGGATCACAATATTGGAAATCGTGAAAATTATAGAATTTCGTACTTTCCAGAAGCGCCAAATGGTTATCCGGAATCTCCGCATTCTATCAGTGGAATGGACACAGAATTATTCATCAATGGGCTTGAAGGAAATACAGACTACATTTTTGTAGTAGCTTCAGAAAGGTGATTTAATTTTTTAACCTCTTCACACAAAAAAAACGAGAACTTCGCGTCACACCCATAAGCCAATTTTTCGGCGCTATTTTGAGCGCTTATCACGGGAAAACTGAGAATGATATCAATTAATATTTTTATTAGTTTTTGAGGTCAAGGATAGTTTTACAGAATTCACTTGTGAACAAATAAAACTTCGGATAAAGAATGCAGAATATATATGAAGTGATATCTAAAAAGTTTTCAGATAGTTTTTAAAACTGGCTTCCTCGGAATTTTGATATCAGGTTACCTGATTCAGGTATCGATTCTATCGTTAAACTATAAATTATTAACGAAATTTTTTCGAAAATTTTTTTAAAAAAGGGATAAATATATTTTTAACCGCTTGTTGTAAAAGAATTTAAATAAAATTTTCAGAAATAAAAATTGCAAATTCTTAGACACCAGGTTTTCCCAAAACGTATGTCATAATAGGTAGTTTTGGTTATTTAGAGACCTTCAAAATCCTCCTTTCTCAAGTTCACCCATCCTAATGTCATTTCTCGGAGCCGTGACAAAAGCCGTCAAAAGTAAATAAAGGCGCTAGTGTGCAGCTGAGTGACCAGGCGTTATTACTGGGGCACGTTTTGGTTTTATTTTTAGGTATTTCAGAAAGAGAATAATTTTCGATCTTACTTTCTGAAATAACTAAAAATATAATTAGAATCTGCCTCGGTGAAAACGCCTGGTCACTACTAGAGGTTAAACTATCGAAAGCAGATTTTAAAAAACACTAAATACGAGGTTTCAGCTGTAAAATGCAAGCACTTTGAAATTGCTGATATGTTTTTTCACCATTGGTAATACATTTTTTAAGTTACAATATTCATTCTGACGGAAACTATGCTGAGGCTTCTACTGGTACTGACTGGTGTGAAATGAAGGGTACTCAATGTGGAACAAATGGAGAATGTGTCAACTACGCACAATTTGGAAGATGCGAATGCTCTCCGGGTTATACTGGCGATGGATTTTCGTGTAGTGATATCAATGAATGTCTTACCGGTTTGTAACATTCTTCTAATTAAGTTATCAAAATCATATTTATCATGTTCTTATTTGAAGTTTATTAAAATCATTTCCATCTATTTTTGGAAAAATTTTAGTTCGAATTTGAAATTTTGAATTTGTAAAAATTTCTAAAAAATTCAAAACATTTTGAAAAATTTCCACATTTTTGGTGCAAAATTTTTTTTTATTAAAATCTGTTGGTAAAAACATTGAGAATAGCCACCGCAACTTTTTTGACAGATGCCTACATATTTTCTAACCGCTCTTTGAAAAATCATAAAATTTTTAATTGTCATTTTTTGTCGACTTTTTTGAAAATATTTAAGAAAAATTTTCCGCAAATCAAGTCCAAAACTTTGAATTAGTAGTTTTTTGAATTCTTCATGAAAAATCAGGCAGAACCACTACATATTTAACCACTACATATGTATTCAAATTTTCTGCTATCTATTTGGTTTAGTATGTCAACCGATTGCAGGGTCGCGCGAATATCATTTTTAATCTATTGATGAAATTTACAACACTTGTTGGGATTCCGGTTAGTGCCATTTGACACTCAATGTTTAAAATTTTATTTTTGCAAGAAATTCTCANGCCCTGATTAGGAAACGTAGTGTGTTTTTAAGTAGTAGGGCCGGGATATTAACAAAAGTGTGAATAAGGGATATGCGTCATCACTGTTGATAGTCAGGCCATTTTGTAAGAACAAAAAACAGTAAAATCTAGAAAATACGTTGTAAAATTGCTTAAAAAATGATCCACCCACACGTATAGCACAGTATTAGAAGTTTCAAAATCCCGATCGAAACATACTTGTCACATTTTTGCTTGCGATATTAGTTTTTTGCTTTCAGTCACCTCTGCCAACCAAAACGTTGGAATTCAGAAACACGTAAAAGTTTAAAAAAATTAAATTATCATTGACAAATAAACGGTTTCAATCAGTTTCGCCCAAGTTTTGCTAAGATCGCAAGCAAAAATGTGACATACTGTTCTGTTTCTCATTTTTTCACTTTTTATAATCAATATCCCCTATTCACACTTTTGTTAATATCCCGGCCCTCAACTTTAATAATCAATACAATGTCAAAACACTATCGGTTCCCATACCTGTACTTGCCCAGAAGGCTTCGTCGATGAAAATGGCGATGGAACAAAGTGTGAGGATGTAAATGAATGTGAAACTATTCGACCTCGGTGTCATGCTGAAGGACATTGTGTCAATTATCCCGGAACTTTTGCTTGTGAATGCAAACCAGGATATTTTGGAGATGGCCAGGCTCACTGCAACGGTAAGTTTTCATGCACGTTAGTACCTTAAAAATAATTTAAGGGGGGAATTGTCCCCTAAAACATTTGCTGAAATTTGATATGATACTAAACTGGCCTCAAAAAAATGTTTGACAACTTTTAGTGGGAGAACCTTTAATCGGATGACCGCGAGATCACCACCATACATTTTTTGAGGTCATTAAATGTCCGTCATTTACTATTTTATCAAATTTTCGGCCAACTTTTTTAGGGAACACTAGTAGTTTCACTACCCCCTAAAAAGGTATTAAAGTTCATTAGAAAATTTTGTAAAAACGCATCGGCAGGTTAGCAGGAATTTTTATCGGAATTGCAAAAAAACATTGAATTTTTATTCAATCTTGTACTTGAAATAGCTAGAGCCCATGAGAAGGTTTGGGGTAATCAATATGCCGCAGTACAAGATAGAGCAAACTTGGAGTATAACTACGCTGGCCCATCAAGTGAGTTTGTTTGAAAAAACTTGGAAAGCCAGATTTTTTCCGATTTATTCTAGTTTTGAACATTTTATGTGGTTAATATTTC
>SCLH01001338.1:36838-74684 GCA_004367855.1 Oikopleura vanhoeffeni
CCGATCCGCGGTAAAATTGTGACAAGAATGGACCCGTTAAAAAACAGAGAAACAAAGACCCTCCCACCAGAATTTCGACCTAGTGCTAAAAGTCCGAAATTATCGATTCAAGACATTATAAGAATGCGTGAGAGATTGGCCGAAATGGCAAAAGGGGGCAAAACTTTTTCGGTACGAGATATTTTAACGATTCGGAATGAGATGACAAAATTATCTGGTCAGCAAAGACCATCGAGTCAAAATATGCGTCCAGTTCAGGGCGTTCAAGATTCTAGATCAATTTTGATGGAAAAAATGAAAGCTAACCGAGCAAAAAGTACAAATTTCCTTAAAAATACTGAAGAAAAGCAAAAACCAAGCGGTCTCATAGACGGGAGGACACTTTTAATGCAAAGAATGCGAGGCAAAAATACTGGTCAAATAAATGAGCAAAACACTGGGCAAAAAACTCAAGAGTCATCTGCGACAGCTGGTGGTGTTTCAGATGGTAGATCACTTCTGATGCAACGAATGCAAGGAAAACATACTGGGCAAAACGCTGAGAAAATAACTGATGAGTCATCTGGTGGTGTTTCAGACGGTAGATCACTTTTGATGAAACAAATGCAAGGAAAGTATACTAGGCAAAATACTGGGGAAACAAATGAAGAATCATCAACGAGTATGGGCGGACTTTCAGATGGAAGAAAACTTTTAATGCAACGAATGCGAGGTATACCGAATTTCCCAAATAATGAGCAAAATGTTGGGCAAGCGTTTGAACAAATATATAGGCAAAACAGTGATCAAAACAATGTACAAAACTCAGGGCAAAATTATGGTCAATACACTGAACTAACCACTGAAGAATCATCATCTACGACCACTCCTGGCGGAATTTACGACGCCAGAGCTATTCTGATGCAAAGAATGAACGGTAAAAGTGACAAACCGGAAAATTCCCCAGTTTCTCCTACAGTAGGTGGCGTAATGGATGCTCGAGCAGTTTTGATGTCTCGAATGAGAAGTCAAAGTGGACAAAAGCCCGCCACAACTGTCCAACCTACACGAAGTACTCACGATTACTCTTATGTTTTGCGGTTCGATGAAAACCGAGTAAGAAACCCAGAACCAGAGCCGACCACCACCGATCTGACCACGATGACAACGGCAAAAAGTGCACATGAGATTTTTATGGCAAAAGTAAAGGAGCGATATTTCACCCGCACGCCGACTACTAATAGACCTTATGTTCACACGCTGGAAGAAACCTCTACGTTTTCAGGGAGTATACATTTTTGATCGACATTTTCAAAGTTCCTATCTTTTGGTATAAACAGTAAGTAAGCGGAAACAGAACAAGTAAAATATAGATTAATAAAATGTATCATTATTTGGTTAAGTTTTTTATTTTGTATTTTTGCGAAATAAAATTTTCAATAGATTTTTTATTTTTCGAGATATATTATATCCCTTTATCACTTTTTGGTTAGAATGCGTAGACCACAACGTTAAATCACACGTTAAAAGGAGTAGTGGCTACGCATTCTAACCAAAAGTGATAAAGGGATATATCTATGAATTCAAATATACGTTGAATTGTTCGCGACGGAAAATTCCAAAATAATAAAGCCATTAACTGAGTAACACAATATACATTCAAAATTCATATATATCATATATTGAATTTTGAATGTATATGTGTTACTCAGTTTAATTGGCTTTATTATTTTGGGAATTTTCCGTCGCGAACAATTCAACGTATATTTGAATTCAACATATTATATATATTTGATTCATATCTTTAATTTTATTTATTATCAGATTTCTTTAATAATTACAAAAAACAAATTATTTCCATTTTTATATTTCATCAATTTTTCCTCCGAATTCTTAATTTTTGAATTATTAAATTATTTCATCGAATTCTAATTATTTATTATTATTCAATACTTAATTGACAATTGTTTTGACAATGTGATTCGATTTTTAGTTTATCTTCAACTATATATATATAGTAACTATGAGTTTTATAATAAACTTTAATTTTTACTTGTAATATTTCAGTTATTCTATTTAGCTGAAAAATAATTCCTATGAAATCATGAAAAAGGACGTCAACTTAGTAGATAAATTCGTATAATTTTTGCGCCTATGCATTTTAAATAGAAACAGAAACACCAAAAATTTTGTCGATCATAAATGTATACTCCATTTTCAGCAGTGACAAAAACAACGACAATTGGTGCAGTGATGGATGCACGCCAATCGTTTATGGCAAGATTAGCTGCACAGAGGGCTGCACAAAATGCTGCACATGTCGCTGCACCAGAGCCAACCCTGCAATTTCAGTTTACTGCAGAGCTGGTCGAGACCACTTTCGCGACCACAACCACTGCGAAAGTCGTTTATAATGCACAACAGAAAATGATGGAGGAATTAAGGAGAAGACAACAGGAAAGGATCATTATTTTTTAAAGAATTCATATCAACAACTTTTGTTAATATCCCGGCCCTGATTAGGAAATCTAGTGTGTTTTTAAGTAGTAGGACCGGGATATTAACAAAAGTGTGAATATAGGCGTTTAGGCTTATAAGCGTTTTCATCTCGACCAAAAATCTTACGGATAAGGGTACAACGTTCGAATAAGGGTGTGTTTGGATTAGGGTACAGGCAGTGTACATGCGTACAATAATTAAATTATAAAAAAAGTAGACTTAAATTTAAGATTTTTTAAATTTTATCTTTGGAATTTTTTAACGTTCAATTTTATAAATTTTTTTTTCTAAAGTATGAGAAATTCAATAGTAAAAACTAGAAATTTCTAGCTGCTAGAATCTAGCACCTTTTTATTGTTCATCACAAACTTCAAATATCATTTTAAAGCAAACAATTTTTATCGTTTTAATTTTAAATTTCAATATTTTGGTCAAGCCTTTTATTCAGTAAAAAATAGGCTTTCCAAATATATTCTGAAAAATTCCGACAATAAGGTAACCCTTAAACAGAATGCCATGCGATTTCGATCAACCGCAACGAGAACTTCGAGATCTACAACAAAAACAACGAGAGTGACAACAACAAAAATGATAACAACCACTTTCAGTTTAGGAGCCATAATGAGTGCAAGAGAAGCTTTTTTGGCAAAGGCGGGTTTTTTTTCAGAGCAACGAGTGATCGGCGAGAGACCAAGTGCGATTGGAATTTCTTGAATAAAATGAACCGTTATCGAGACCATTCGACCCGATTGATACGACCTTTTTAGGTATGTTTTCCCGAGATTTCGAATCGAAATTTTCGACCCTTTAAGGGGGTGGTCGTCGAAAATCTGGACAAAAATGTTTAATCAGGTTATTTTTCCTAGAACGTTCGAAACTACATATTTTCTGCATTTGAAATCAATAAGTGGTATTTTAAGAGTCCTGACTATCCTCGAAAGTATTATTCTAGAAAATCGTCTTTTTTTTGGAAATTTGATTTTGAGTTTCGAGGCTTAATTTTTATCGAAAAAATATAAAAAATATATTTTCTGAAACTGCATTGAATTCTGCGTCGATAGGTTATGAAAATTTAATTTTGAATAAAAATTTAGAAAAAAAAAATTTTTCCCGACTAAAATTTAATTTTGACATGTGACTTCGACCTTCTGGAGACAAGTAGGAGGTTGAATCAAAATTCTTTGAGTTCAGTTTCATGAACAAGTGTTTGACCTTTCCTGAGGTTATAATGAAAAAAAAATCTATTTTGAAATTTTTTCAAAATAGTTATGTTTTGAAAACCCATGATTTTAAGGCTAAAATAACCGTTTTTTCTAGATTTCAAGGCGCTGTGAATTTTTTTCGAAAATTCTTTGAGTTCAGTTTTGTGAAGATTATTGATTCTGTCATTTAAAAAAAAATGAAGTCCATACCTCTTGAACTCCGGGCTCAGTTACATTTTTAATTTTTCAAAGAGAAAATTTGCATATGTCATTTCTGGCGGAAGTGGCAATCATTGCAATCAACTTCGATCCTGACTCGACGTCTATTGACTCAAATATTTCATTTCTGGTGATTTCATATCTTGCTTGTTTCTACATTCAGCGTGAAACCGATTACAAAACTACTTTTTTGGCCAATTTTGCGACGACCACCCCCTTAAGGGGATTGAGGATGCTTTAAAAAATTTCGTCCCGGCATCAGAATAAAACAAATGAGCAATGTCTGTCTATTAAACAGTACTCGACAAATATTTTGCGATTATTTTCGAAGCTCTAGAACAACCGGAAGTACTGTTTTACAAACTGTACTCATCATCAATTACTTTAGTTGGTTTTGTGTAATAACGGAGCTTCTAGATTTGGTAAATATTTTAAGTACTAAAATCGAATGTGACAATATTCCAAAGAGAAAGTAAAATAAATTGATTTGAAGTTAGACTATTGTATTGATGTAATCCATAACTCTGAAATGATCACTCATAGCAGGAGATCTAAGTGGAATTTGCAGACAAAAATCCAAACAGGATCTTGAAAAATAAACACAGAAAAATGACTTTCAAAGAAAATATTTTTCCATATTCAACCAGCCCTGAATAGATCTATTATCTCATAATTCCGAAATTCACATGTATTTCCAAAGAACAGTTCGAGAAAGCCTAAACGATGATCTGAGAAAAATATAATTTTATTTGGAAATACACTGAAAGCTGTATTTAGCCGGAGCTGTAAAAAGTAACGTTCTGGTTATGTCTTTAACAGGTTGGTTAAGTGATATTATGGTTTTATTCTGCATGCATGATGCTTTTAAGGTTTTGCACTTCCATATAAAACAATAAAAAACATTTTCTCATGTTTAGATCTGAAATTATTTCTTTTTGAAAAAAGGCTACATTTCCCCAGCAACAAAAATGTAAGCACCCTCAATCCCCTTAAGTAAAAAACGGTTATTGGATCGGTGAGAGACAAAGTGCATTACGGGTATCAACTCATTGACTCTGAGATACAATTGGAATTTATTAAATTGGATGAACCGTTTTCGAAATCATTCGACCCGATTGTGGGTTGCTCTGAAAAAAACCCCACCAAAGTTAAATTTACGAAAATTACACCAAGGAAATAATACAACGACGATAGAAACAACAGTAACTGCGGCGACAACAACGATGAATCCACCGAGGGCTGCTTTTTTGCCAGACTAAATAGGATAGGAATATAAAATATAAAATAGTACTGTCTTTTATTTTATTTCATTTTTATGAAAACTCATTTGAGCGAGTAGGCCAAATTTTTCTTAAATCTTTTTCGTAGCGAGTACCCGACCATGAAATCGTTTAAACACCAATAACGAGAACTTTCTCTCAATCAAATGCCTATTTTCAGGCGCCTTTTTGGGCTTTTATTACGAAATAACTGGATATCCTTATGGTTATAATATCAATTTATTCATGTTTTGAGATCAAGGATAGGACTTTTGATAGCACAATTTTTATTAAAATTTGCAGTCGGTGAATTCGATAAATACGAGAAAAAATTGAGGATATTTTGATAGATATTTTTTAAAGTTTTTCGGAAATCATTTGTGAAAAAATAAAAATTTGAATAGAGACTGCAGAACAAAAACATTAATATCGAGATAACTTTTAGATAATTTTCTAAAAACTGGCCTCTCAGAATTTTGATTTCATTTATCGTATTTACACTATAATTTTTTTACGACAATTTGGCGAAAATCTTAAAAAAGTGCTTTCGAACGGCTTGTCAGATAAAATGTTAAATAACATTTTCAAAAATAAAATTGCAAACTCTACGGCACATTTGAATTAAAAGTCTTTGAAGGTGTTATTTATACGCCGCTTGAACGCTTCATTTTTTGTGCCTATAAATAGGCAAATAGTGTGAGGGAGTTTAATTGGCTAAGCACATAATTTTCGCCTTAAACTTTAGTAATTTAACTTATTCAGAATTTTTTTATCAAATTGACTATTTTTAATAAGATTTATTCGAAAAGTACTTTGAAATTGGCAAATTATCTTTGTCATTCCTAAAATAGACGTAGAAATCAACGAACAGAACGCTGGCAGAAAACAACTCTAGCTACTACAACAACGACTACCAAACCAACAACAACCTCAACTACATCTACAACAACAAGTACAACAACTTCTACCACAACTTCCACTAAGCTGAAACCAACAACAATGAATCCAGCCAGAGCTGCATTTTTAGCAAGAATAAATCGACGAAAAAAAGTAAGATTTAGTTAGGGTGTTCGCAATCAAAACTTATTTTCTCGAAATTACTCTCAAAGTTCAGAAATTTCCTAGACAAAACATTTTTGGATTATAGTTTTTCTTAATTTTGACCACCAGGTGAGGATAAATCAAATTTACTGAGTTTTTGTTCTTCAGCGCCACATTTTTCAAAATGCAGACAAATCTCTTTTTTGTTTTGTTTTCATTTTTCGTCAAAAATAAAGAAAATTGTTTAACCCCCACCTGCACGAGATGACCTACCCCCGCCTGCACGAGAGTGTTTCAGAACACACACATAGACTTTGTGACATAGATAGGGTGCGCAGCGGTCAAAATTCTAAGTTTTAAATTAAAATGATTTTCAATGAAAAATTTCTTCATCTTAAAAAGTGTTCCGCCTAAGCATTTTTTTTGTCAAAATGACCAAAATTTTCGAACATTTTATTTTTCAATATTTTTTTTCAGAAAATAGCAAAGTTGTATGCGAGTACGATCCTTGCCACAAGAAAACTAAAAAATTGAGCTGATTATGCTGAAAAACGGAATTAGTGCTGAAAATGAGGGTTTTTGAAACTCACTTTCTGACCACTAGATGACCCAAAAAAAATTTTTTGCTCGGAATCGTCTTTTTCGTTGGCGATTACCCCCCGATAGCAAATAAATGTTTATCAACAGTTTTATCTTGTTTCAGTACTGTTTTAACTGCATTAAACAANAAATTGTATCAAAATAATGCATTCCGGTCTGATGAGAAATTTCTAGAACTCACCAAAATTCTTGAAATTAAAAATAAGAGGAACTATCGGGGGTCTGTTCCGATATTCCGCCGGCCAAAATGACACTTCCCCAAAATATTTTTGGTATCTGTGTTCTGAAACACGCTCGTACAGGTGGGGGTTAAGGTACACAAAATAAAAAGTATTTGCTTCAATAAATGTCAATTTTTTGTGCTAAAGGACAAAAATGAGAAAATAACATGAAATTCTGGCTATTTTACATGTTTTTCGGATTTTTCAATTAGGAAACACAGTGAAAACTTGATAAGAAACATATGTCACATATATTTTCACGAAATCAGCATACAAAACTTGGCCAAAATAATCGAATCTGATTTTTTTCGCTAATCGCGGACACCCTTGATTTAGTACTCCAAAATTTACAACAACAAGTACAACCACAACAAGCTCAACGACAACAATTTCTACAACAACTACATTGCGAACAAGGCTAGCAATGCCTGTTCCAAAATTTATTTGGCCAGAAGTGACTACTTCAGAAGTAACTTTTCCTACATTTTCAACGATTGTTGTAGCAAATGATGAAGACGACCCAGTGATGAAAAAGCTTATTTGTTAGTTAATTTTATATGTTTTTATTAACCTTCACAGACGAATTCGAATTTTTTTTCTTCTTTTTTATCTATTTTATTTTTTTAGGAGTTGTGAGCTGATAAACTTTTGATATAAAACTCGAAAATTTTGGTTTTTTGGGCGAATTTGACTATTCAGCGCAACAATCGTCATTATCTCGATAGCATTTCAAGTCATCATTCGAAAAAATGGAAAGTGATTAATATCGCTGACAAAGTTACTTTTTATATTTTGAATTATCTGATCTCAGTGAGATCATCCCACATAACAAAAACTATTCAAAAAACGGTATAACCAGAAACGTTTAACTATTTTGAATACATCTAGGTATCCAAAAACTATATTAAAAATATCCGCTAAAAATTGAAACATAGTCTCTGAGTGTTTTATTTCACGTTATCTGTAGCTGTAAGACGTTTAATCTGACTTGTACACTAAGACCGTTGATTCAAGCAGTTCCCACGACTTTAGAGAAATTCAGCGACATTTTAATTCGACTTACCCACGAATAATTTCACATATTCTGAATATTTTCAGAAAATTAGGATTATAATACGAGGTTTTAAGGAAACATTTTTATTCTGGGAATTTGGGGAATTTTAAGAATAATTTCATCATTAGGAAATTCTATTTTTGATTATGATGCTGAAAACAGTGCAATATTATACAGCATGTAAAATTGTTGTCCCGGAAAAAAAGAAAGGGCCATGAGATTGAAATGGAGGTAACCTTTCCTCTTTTTTTTAACTGAGCAAGAATTTTACATACTACTGCATAGTACTGTATGTTTTTAACTTTGCTTCACAATTGTAAAGAAATGTGTAATAGTCCGGAAATACCAAATTGACAGAATTTTAAGACTTAACACTTAATTATCGATCTATTTTTTCTGAAATCATTTTTTCAACGACAAATTATTTTATTTGAAATAGTTTGACGCTCTAACATTCAGCCTATTTTTAACCACAGTAATTTAAAAAATAATATTGAAAGTTTATGACTTAATTCACTGGCGAACGCGACCGAAGTAGCTAAATCGTACACTTTGAAATTTATCCATTTTAACTTTGATTAAAATAAATATTTTTCATGAAAATATAAAATAATTTTCGAAATGAAACAAATTTCACTGAAGCTGCGAAATGTAATTTCTGGAGATAATTGTCCGAGAATTTTTCGGCGGACGTCCATTTCAAGTGGTTAATTTTACCTTGAAAATCATTTTTGACGAAGGTTCAATTCTGGATGTTCCATAATATTTCCGCCCCTACAATTTGAAAAATTCGGAAAAATAATTTGTATAATCAATAAATCCGAAACAATTCTCGGAAAACGTCATATTATATGACTTAAATATTAGTCAGGAAACAGTATTTTTTCAAAGTCGTTTGAAAATTGCTTTCTTCCAAATTTTATAAGAAAAAATCTTCAGAAATATAAAATAGTTAGTCATAATTATGGGGCAGTTAATGAATAAAACGGGTATATGAATTAAGGGCCCTTAACCGACAGATCATGACTATTTGAAAAATGCGGAAATTCAGCCCAAATCTGACCAATGTAATCGGTCTATTCTGCAATCCAGGGGTTTGATTGGGTGCTAGTATGCCGCGTTGTTTGTATCATTCAAATAGTCACGATCTGTCAACTGAGGGCTCTTAATCAATATTTTATTTCTTATTTGAAAAATGTTTTCCCAAATCTGCCGAAAATATGACAACATTACTTAGTACTATATTCAAGGTTGTTACAGTATGCGATTTTTTTGTAGCTGTTAATATCAGCGTTTTCTGTTTGGCGGAAGAATAGCCGAAAATCTAAAATCCGATGTGGGTGCCCAATAATCATCAGTTAAAGTTGAAATTAGAAAAAATAAGTTGGAATTTAATTTTTGTTAAGCAATTTGGAGAAAACACTAAGGAAAACTCCGGATTTTTTAGTAGTAACAATAATAAAACTTATACATGTAGATATGAACAATTCCAGAGCCGATTTTGAAAAAAATGGTTCAAATTATTGATCTGATGGACCTGATATTTTGAGGTATCAGCTGAAAATTGTGAAAAAAAACGCACCAGTTTTCGTCATAGCCGGTTTTATAACAATGAAAATTGGATAAACACAAATTCTAGAATTCAAATTTTCCAGGTCAATTTTGACTATATCCCCCCCCATTTTTGGCCATTTTGCCATCAGGTCTCAAATTTTACTTTGCTTCTTTTAATATACCGGCTTTTACCGGGCAATATATCGTTTTTTATTATTTTGCGCTTAATTTCCCAGAAATAATTCCTAATTATACAGGTTTAGTTATCAAATTCTTGTAGACAACTATAATAAATCCCCTTCAGTTTCTTGTATTTTCTGGAAGCGTTTGCTGACTTTTATTTATTTATCACATGTACCTTTTCCCAAATATCACTGGCATTTAAAGAAAATATGAGCTCTGAAATTAAATGTGAAAAAGCCGATTATACACTGAGAAAAAAAATGAGAACTGAGAACAATAATGTCATTATGTACTTGACATAAAGACCAATAAAGAACCATAATCGATATACTCAATTAGTTGCACCAATTGGTGCCAATGGTTTTCATACCAATTTTTTGAGTTAGAATCTGATTGATACTCATTAGCTATCTTGTCATGTTGGCATATTTTATAAAATCGATGGAATCCCAGATTAATACTCAGATAACTGAAAATAAGTTTATCGCCACACCTTTACTGACTTTTATGTACAAAAGAGGATGAATTAAACCCAAAAAATATACAAACTCATTGAGTTTGTATATTTTTTGGAAATTACTGCCAAATAAAAAAAAGTGAGGTACTATATAGTCTATATCCCTTTATTACACTTTGCTTAGAATGCGTAGCCACAACGTTAAAATTACACATTAAAAAAAGTGGTGGCTACGCATTCTGAGCAAAGTGTAATAAAGGGATATAATGCTAATAAGTTATGGAGAAAAAAGACATTTAAGATAAAATCAGTGTTCTAGAAGTCTACTCCCACTTGGTGCTGTGGTAAGGTTGATTCTGAGCCCCGATTCAAAATACAAGAAACCGATGAGTATCCCTTTAAATTTTAATAATTGAATCTTTCTCGTTTTGAGGACAGCTTTCTTAACAGGCCATGGACCATAACGGCTGAATAAAAATTTATGACTTTTTGTCAGGATAACAGTCTGTGCTTCATCTATGACAACCTGATTTTTTTCTGCAAAATTTCGATCGGACATATTCTAGAATTAGAAAAAACCGTAATTTTTTGAGATTTTTCAATTTGGCGCTTTATTTTCTCAAAAACGGCCCAAGACAATTTTTTTTTTAATTTGATATAAGTTGGAGAAATATGTCCTCTAACTTTTTAATATATTTGTTTTTTGGTTCTATGCATGGAATTCTAGAAAATTGCGAGTTGGTGCAACCGGAAGTCCATTTTCGAGATTTCTAGAAAAATTAAGTTGATCGGATTAAGTTAAAAATGCCACCAAATGAAAGCTGATGTTTTACTGAACAAAAAATTTGCTTACATGATATTGAAATTTTGGTCCGATATATTCTAGAATCATGAAAACGCCAAAATTTCAAATTAAACTCAAAATTTTCTAGAAACCGGCCCAAGAGATTTTTTTAATTTGAGCATTAGTTGGAGTATATTGTCTTCTTACTTTTGCATGAGAGTTTTTTTGGGTCTATGCACGGAATAATAGAAATTGTGTTTTAGTTCAACCGGAAGAGTCCGGATTTCGGATTCGATTTTACCGAAAGTACCCTCAAATTAAAGCTAGTGCAAAACTAAACTAAAAAGCTGCTTATCACTTTTACAGATTTCTAGCATTTTTCAGTAAAACCGAGGTTTATGTATTTTGTCCCAAAAAATACTTAGAAAAAATCTGAGAAACTTCGAACGTTTTGAGAAAATTCTCGAAATTTTTTTTTGTGATATGACCGGAAATGCATTTTGTGGCCTTCCTGAGGGTATTTGGTGCATTTACCATGTCCCTAGCTAGAAATAAAAAACCGTTGAGTACCCCCTTTAAGAAACATAAATTTGGTTGTTTATTTGTTAACCCGTATTCAGAGTCTGAATTTCCGACAGTGCCGATTTTTTTTCACAATTCTTTATCTTTTGGTTCTAGAATTATTTTTTTTAATTCTTTGATTCGTGAGTTTGGCGAATACACCAAGTACTAAGTTTTTAAATGTCAAATGGAATATTTTAATCATTTTTATTGAAAAAATTTCTAATTTCGATTTTAAAACTTTTTCCAGTAATTTATTATCAAATACAAGTTCAAGTTCAGAAGGTTGTCAACCAAATTTATCTAGTTCAAGAAATAAGTTGTCAAAATACAAGTGTTTTTTTGTGACGACAACCCCCTTAAAATTAATTGGTTCGAAAAGTTGTATTCTCAAAAAAATTTTCATGGTTATTTTTCTAACCATTTCGGAATTTTGCGCCATTTTCACCGCTCATAATAATTTTCTTCAAAAAAATTTATTTCTGAAAAATAATTTGAAAATTTCGAGTCAATGTGAGGAATATTTATTCGTACGTATTCTGATTGATTTATATACAATTAGTACTCTACAATCGGCATGCCTGGATGGCCGAGCGGTCTAAGGCGTTAGACTCAAGCATAGCTTACACTGTCACAGTGGATCGAGTGTTCTAATCTCCATCTGGAGGCGTGGGTTCGAATCCCACTTCAGGCAATTTTTTTTAATCTTATTTAATTGAAACTTTGACCACTTTGGCAAGGATTTTTAAATTCAGCTTTAGGCTTACGTATTCTTATACAAATAGATGGCAAAATTCTGTTTAGTTAGGTGAACGGAATTATGCCTGCACAGCAGCTGGGCCCATAATAGATATAACTCTAAAATCGAATTTTATGCTGCATCAGCCAGAAAAAATAAGGAAACTTTAATTCTGGCTATCAAATGACCGAAATTGATGTCACGCAATATTTTTCCCAGAAATTTTTACAAAAAAAGACTATTCGTGGAAAGAATAAAAAATTTATGATTTTTCAAACAGCGGTCAGAAAATATGAAGGCATCTATGAAAAAGTTAAAGTGGCTATATAATATAGCCTATATTTATTGTTTTTACTCACAGATTTCAATAGAAAAATTTTTGGACTAAAAATGAGGAAAATTTTCGAAATGTTTTGAATTTTTTTGAAATCTTTAGGAATTCCATAATTAAAATTAGAACTCAAAAGTTCTCAAAAATACATAAAAAATTATTTTCTTGGGCCAGAAAATATTTATATCAGCTATAATAAGCATAAAAAAAATAAACTAACTTATTATTTTCTTAATTTATATTGATTGTAACTTGCCAAGTGAAAAAAATATTTAATTATGAATATTGTTTGAATAAGCTATCTAATGCCCAAAAATTATTATTCTAGTTACGGTGAAAAAGGTCCCTTTTCTAGGGGCCGTATATCCGAACCAGCATTTTAAATGGATACCGTAGTATGCAAAGTGTCCAAAGATTAGAAGTGGCATTCCGCTCGTTTCATGCATGCTAAGGATTTGAGATACTGTCTTATCACCCGAATCTCCCACCGAAACCGAAATAAGGGAGTTGAAAAATGTGTTTAAAATGTTTTCAGCCCTGCGATTTAACGTTTTCGTGAATTGATAATATACGGTATATTATATACCTCATTTATTTCGTACAGAAAAACGTTTTAAAACAACACAAATTAAAAAATGTTTTTTATAAAATGTTCAAGTAAATGTTTTCATCAAAAATTTTCCAGTATTTAATACTTGTATTGTGTTTTTCGAACAAAACAAAAAACTGGTGACCAGTAACTGGTCTGGGTATATTCAGAAAATATTGCGAATTTATAAAATTAAATACTCAAACGCTAGCGAGATTGCTATTGACGGCTTTTGTTCTAATTTTCACTAGCTAGGGCGCTCACGAGGTCGATGAAATACGGAATTTGAATTATGCCCTTCCCAAGGCCGTAAAAACTTTCTGAAAATATTTTTGAAATCTCCGCGGTCGTTTTACTTATAAACACAATCAATTTAATATTTATTATCTGCACACAATCAATTTCTTTTATTCTTATACATTTTCAACAAAGTGAAAAATTCGAATTTTTTTCAAATATTTTTTGTTTCAATTTTATGTTATTATTTGGAAATCAGGAGTTCAAACTGTGTTATTAAAAACAACATAAATTAATAAAATTTTGGCGAAAATGTTTTTATAAAATGTTCAAATGAATGTTTTCTTCAAAAAATATCCAGTTTTTAAAAAGTTGTATAGACTATACAGTATAGTGTTTTTCTAATCGAACAAGTTCGAACACGAATAGTTCGATAGTATTTACTATAGTTGTGGTCGATTGCAGGTGGATCTGATAAACATTCACATTGTTCAAAATTTAATGGTGAATGTTTGCTTTTGCCTATGTTTCACAAGAAAATGTTCCAACGCAACATAATAACTATATTTTAAAGATTTGTTTATGTATCCACAAAAGGTCAAACGTATTGGATTAGACAAGTGGTTTGTTTCAGCGGCATGTTTTTGTTAGTATTCACAGAATTTTTAAAAATAATTTAATTGAGAAAAACTAGTGTTTTTCTTGTGATAATTTTCCGATTTCGATTAAAATTTTTTTCGAAACATTGCCGAAGTGAACTTTGTTTTTTCTTCAATTTTAGCAACAATATCCAGGATGTTTCTCTCTAAGCTTTGACCAAATCAAATAAGCTCAAAAGTGTTGCCCATTGCGTTAGTTGCCCATAACTTGCTTTCACCCAATATATAGATAAACTAAGTCTTGTGATATTCAGAAATTGAAAAAAACTACAGTACCACCTAAGCTTTTTCGTTAACCACACTTTTTCTCTCGCAAAAATACTTGACGGTGATTGGGCGATATCCGGAGTAACTGTATTTGATTGGTTCATTTTTGCGGAAGAAAAAAGTGCGGTAAACGAGAATACTCAGGCGGTATATAATTTTTTTGAGAAAAAAAGTAAAGATCTCGAGATTTAAATGGAGAGAACGGAAAAATTATTGGTCAATGAATTTCCAGGCGCGCTCATAGCCTATGAGTCATAGGCTACTTATAAAATTAATTTCGAGGCCTTGATTTTTTTCGAGTAACTAATAGCTTTAAATTTATCATCCGACCTTTTTTAAAATTCCAGCAGTTCAGATCAAATGTGTTCTCAATGATATAAATAAATCGTTTTGTTATTTTTTGAGTGATTTAGGTGAAATTAAAATCTGACTCAAGTTATGAAATTAGTGGATTTTCAAGAGTTGATGTCTGCAAATATGCACATTATGAGTACACATGTTAAGTCTTACGACTCTTATTAGAAAAACACCACGTTTTTTTTGTAGACTGTTCAGGGATTAAAGTGGATATATCTTATTTTATTTTGACTCCTGGGTAGCTTTGAAATCAATCGGTACTAATTGTCGTTATGCGAAACAAAAACCTTCCATTTTAAATTGCCGGGGATTATGAAAGCTTACGAGAAAGCACTAAGTTTCCCTTACTGGCCAAAATTTGACGTCACAATTTTTGACAGTGTTATTCAGGAGCGAAATCAAATGAAATTAATATGTCAGTAGGGTGTACATGGTGGGAATTTGCTAATTAGTTCATTATTATTTTTCTGAATAGTTATACTGTATAAGTTATACATAAAGTTGTACATTTTGCCAACAATATATTAGTAGGAGAATTTTTGGTCGTTTTTCTTCTTTCCGCGTTTCAAAACTAAAATATTTTCAATATACTAAGTTTGCGTCTCTTTTCCTATTTTTCACGAAATATTTTTCAGTTAAAGTACTACATAAAAAACATGAAAAAAAAAATAAATTTTATTATAAAACTCAAACTGAGCATACCGTACAGTTAAAAAGTTCATGACAAAAAATTATGAAAATAGTTTGGTCACCAAAATTAGATATAACACAATATACAGTATGTGTTTTTTTTCGCGGGAACAAAAAGTAAACAATTCGGGAGAATTCTCCTAAAATATAGACAATTCTCCCGGTCACTTGATACTCTGTGACGATTTGAAATAAGGAATTTCAAAAGTCAAATCTTCAATCGTTATGTGTTAAGGGTGCCATAAACCCAGCAACTGGAGTCGTTATAACTTACGAAAATAATAAGTCAGTATATTTTTATGCTTATTATAGTAGCTGAACCGATATAAATATGTTTCAGCTTGATAAAATTATTTTTATTCATTTTAGGAAAGATTTGAGTTCGAGTTTCATTTTGAAATCGTAAAAAATTTCAAAAAAAATTCAAACTATTATGAAAATTTTCCGCATTTTTTGTCCAAAATTTTTTCTGATGGTTTTTTTTAAATTAATGAATAAAACTAAAAAAATAGCGCACTTTAACTTTTTTCATGCATGTCTACAATTTTCTGACTGTTGTTTGAAAAAATCATAATATGTTTATTTTCATTTTTTGTCGACTTTTTTAGAAAAATTATAAAAATTTTCCGCAAATCAAGTCCAAAATTTTTTACTAGTGGTTTTTTGAACTCTCCATGAAAAATCAGGCAGAATCACATATTAAATGTTTTGGTATCTATTAAATATCCGTATGTCAACTAATGAGTTGGTCGCGCGATTTCATTTCTAAACTATCGATGAAATTTTTAACACTCGGCTGTACACTCGATAAGTGTTCATTTGGCACTGAATATTTAAAAATTTATGCTAGTCAAAAAATTCCACATAAAATTGTGGTGTATAGGCGCCATCTTTAGATAGTCAGAACATTTTTTAATATCAAAACGCAATTGAAGGTCAATTTTATTCTCAAAAAAAGTTGTTTTTCTCTACTTTTGCCATTTTTGACCATTTTTCATGGGAAAAAAACTTTTATATCAAGAAATTTTTTAATTAGCAACGTAAAAACAAGACTTTAAGCGCACTACACCCGACAATGTCTGAAGTTTATTAATATCGTCTTTAAAAAAAAAAAATCTGTGGTCCAGTTAGTTGGAAATGGATTGTACAGTGAAAGTGTTTTTTATATTTTCCCAGATAATTAGTTATGTTTAAGAAATTTAAAATATAAACGTTTGCAAGAATGGACACTTTATTGAAGATAAAAATAAAAAATAAATTTTCACATTTTTTTTTCTTTCATTTATCGCTCTGAAAAAATGTACCAATCTGCAGGACTTATGGCACCCCCTTAAGGCTATCTTGTAGAGAATTTTTTCTGGTCATTTAAGACTAAGGATTTTTTTTGTTTATGAAAAATTTTCAAAAAAAATCGATTTTTCGCTCAAATTTTCGAGATTTTACAGGGTGTCATGAAAGCCAGTTCTAGCGCCTCCTGATGAAGAGTTAAACCGGTTAAATTTTTGGCAGGTGAAAATTAAGCGTTTTTTAGAACCCTTATTTACCAGTATTTTAAATAGTATTGTTCAGCAAACTGACAGCGAAGATTATTAGCATGGTTTCCAAGTCATAGTAATTCCCTAAGAATTAACTTTATATTTTTGTCACTTTTTTGCTCCTTAGCGACTCTTCTGGTTATAATTAACGATGGTTTTTAATACGCTCATTAGAACGTCGACCCTTTCAATTATTTTGAGGGTACTTCAAGTCTTTACCATGAACTTTAAAAATGACATTGGACTTTGACCGGTTATTTAAGGTGGATCACGTGGTCGCTGACCCTAGTCCAAAAAACAATTTGATGAAAAACGATAAATTTCATCTGGCGAACAACAGCTATTTAAGCTCGTCTTACGGTCACGGAACTGGCTTCACACCCCTTGTAAAAATCTCAAAATTTTGACCAGTTTTTGCTCTCTAGCGACTTTTTCAGTACATTATTACCCATAGTTGCTAATACTTCACTAGAAAGTCGACTCGTTCCGGTTCCTTTGAGAGTATTTTCAAGTCTCTACGATGACTTAAGCTTGACTTGAACTTGGGACGGTCATTTGAGGTCGACCACGTGGTCGCTAGCCCTAGTCAAAAATATTAGGTTTCCTAACAACAATTAATTTTTACCTGCCAAAAAATAACCGCTTTAAACTTTTTATACATAGTACGCTAGAACTGGCTTCAGCACCCTCTTGTAAAAAACTCAAAATTTGACGCAGTGTTTTGCTACTCTAGCGACCTTCAGTACATAATTGACCCATAGTTTCTAATACGTTCATCAGAAGTCGACCCTTGCGATTCTTTTGAAGTTACTTTCGAGTCTTATACGATGAACTTGAATTGACCTGAGGTTCGAAACCCTGTTTGCTCTCTAGCGACTTTCAGTACATCATTACCTATAGTTGCTATACGTTCATTAGAAAAGTCGACCCCTCCGGTTTTTTTGGGGGTACTTTTAAGTCTCTGCGATGAACTTGAGATTGACCTTGAACTTTGACCGGGTCATTTGAAGTCGACACGTGGTCGCCAGCCTAAGCCAAAAAAGGTGTCCTAAAAACGCTTAATTTTCACCTGCCAAAAAAATTACCGGTTAACTCTTCAACGGAGGCGCTAGAACTGGCTTCATGACACCTGTAAAATCTCGAAAATTGAGCGAAAAAATCGATTTTTTTTCGAAATTTCATTAAAAAAAAAAATCCTTCGTCTTAAAATGACCAGAAAAATTCTCCTACAAGATAGCCTTAACCATTGAAACCGATTTTTGACTTTTGAAATTCCTTATTTCAAATCGTCTGTTCCCCCTCAAAAAAAAACACATACTGTACATTAAAAATACATCGCGTTTATTTGTTACATGCATGTTTTTTTGGGAAATTTTATACAAATTTTGTATAAAACAATATTATGAATACTTTAAAATATGAATGAAAAATAAATTAAACTTATTTCTTTCATTATTAACTTCAACAGAATTAACCTATAGTTGATGAACAATAATTTGTTGCGTGAGTTGAATAAGGGTGACAACCGTAGCTAAATTTTTAAAATGAAATGAATAAAACTCGGTAATTTGTACTCTCCCATGTAAAAAGGCGCCTTGTTGTGTTCAGTTCTAAATAAATTATGTTTTTGTACAACTAAAACATATTTGAAAGTAAAAATTCAGGAATGTGACGGGTGTTTATGATGATAATACCGTATTATGATTACGTTAGGAAGGTATTTACCGCTGTGATTTGAACACAGAATTTTTGCAAGTTCTTGGTTGTACAAAAATAAGCTGAAGCGAACTAATCTTGACGTATATTCCTTGGTAGAGACCCAGGTTATATATTGATAATATATTCAATATAAGTAATGCAGCGCGTTGATTGGTCCAGTTTTTTAAATTTCATGAGTTTGGTGATATATTTTAACCAATTGTGATTGTTATTAATTAGTCGTAATCCTCGAAAAAGATGAAAATAGTTCATTTATCTGACTTAATATTTTCAGAAAAATGAAACCAATAATATACAGAGTTACTGTTTTTCTAATTTTGGTGTTGCACGTACACGTTTCAAAACATTCAAATCTTTAATACTTTAGTTATTATAATTTATTTATGAGAAAAATATTAATTTAGTTTTGCCTCTTTTATTTAATTTTTATCAAAATTTTAATTAAAATTTAATCTAAATAATTATGGTGTTTTTAATACGATTTATAACTTTCAGGCGCATTTTTATGATGTGTTTTGTCACCAATAACGTGTTTTTCATCAAAATTAATTAACTAATTTCATTTAAATTAATTCAATTTAATGAAAAAAATATGAATTTAATAAATTCACTCATTTAAATGTCATGCATCGTTTATGAGTCATAAATTATGACGGGTCGACCAATTATGAAAATTCTAGATCGTTTGGATAAAAAATTTGGCCATAAGATTCCTTGAGTTCATTTTAGTCAGATAAATATTAATATAACACAAAATTGCCATAGAAAGTGCTCAAAAAATCACGTCAAGCTCATAATAGAAATGGAAGTTAGAGTTTCAAGTGGCGTCGAGACTGAAAGTGATTCGTTTCACTTAATCTGATATAGACGTTTTAGGCTTTAATTTTGCAAAATGAAAAACATAGAGTACACTGAACTAACCATTATGGACCCCCGATAATGGAAACCCCTTACCATTTAATGGAAACCCATACCATTTAATGGAAACCCATTACCATTTATGGAAACCATTTTTGAAAAACAAGGAATTACCATTTATGAAAACCATTTTTGAAAACAAGGCATGTTTGAGTAAAATAACTCTGTTTTTTGGTGTTTAATTCGCTCCAAACTCTTCTAAAAAGTTTGTTGATTTCGGCTGCCCTATATTGATCCCTGAACATGTAATTTAGAAAAAACTCAAAATTTTTTCAATTTTTCGGCTGAAAACAACTTTTCACAATTTTTGCTCAAAATTACCATGTAATGGAAACCCATCATCATTTAATGGAGACCCATATCCATTTAATGGAAACCCATCACCATTTATGGAAACCATTTTTTACGCGAAAGTGGGTTTCCATAAATGGTTAGTCAGTGTATTTCGAACGGAATTCAATGATGCTATTCTTAAAAAAATTGGATGAATAATTTTATTCTAGCATAGTGTAATGAACAAAAAACTTTTGGTCTCGACGCCACTTGAAACTCAGGCGGTACTGTCCACTCGGGGCCAACCGCTAATAGCGTTGGTTGAATACGCGTCTCTGATTGGCTGCGATTTTGCTTTCTTCACAAAATGATAGGAGACGATGAGTAATAGCTTGCGCAGCGAATAGCCGCGCACCGAGTTGATCGTACTTAGTACAGCGTACTATAATAGAGTTTGAATGAGCGTTTGAATGTTATTTTTCTTTAATTTTGATTTCAAAACATTGATGATTACTTGTACTGTTTCAAGCAAGTTAAGATATTGTGACCTGTGTTTACGTAGATACAAATATTTTCGATACCGTGGTAGTTGCGTTAATTGCCTAATTCCTGTGAGTTAACGATTACCCAACTAAAAACTTAGCAAACTTGATATAACAGTTCAAAAAAATATTTTCAGAGCAATTAAATACAAAAATTTCCTCTAAAAGCCCATGAGCTGAATTTTGGATTAATTCAATTCACTAACATTATATTTCAGATCTTTCTGACGGCAGCAGAAATAGCAAAGTTAGCTGGAAAAATTATCGTGCAAGAAAAGCCGAATTGGGTCAGCTACGAGTTAAACAAGATTCGCTTAGGGAACTTTACGACGAGAAGTATCATCAGTGGCAGAGGAAATATGCAAAACCAAGCACTTTGCCCACGTTCTATAAGGACCATCAACCAAGGTCGGCACTTTTAGGCAAAACTGAAATGAATACGGCACAATTATTAGAAAAGGCTACTAAAGGAATCGTTTTTATTGAAAACAAATTATTATTAAAAACAAAAGCAGATAGCGGTCCGCAAGCATTACTAAATTTGGAAAATTATAGAGCAGTATTGAGGAAAAGAAAACAGTTTTGAGATTAGAACTTGAATTTTAGTTTGAAATAGAGTCATTTTGAAATTTGACCCCCCTAATGTCATATTACAAATTTGATCTCATAATGATTCACTGAAAAAATCTAAGGTCCTTGGTATCAAAATCAACTCCTAAATGCTTATAAATCTCCAGATGCCGGCATTTTAGTTTAAACAGCTATACCGGTTTCTGAAATTTAGACCAAAACTACGTCTTGTTTTGCGCCAAAACCTCCATAAGTATATTTAAATATGATTTTTCTCTCGCCATCGAATTTTTTTCTATATGATATGTAAGATGACCCCATAAGGTCAATTTAAAAAACATATTTTTGAAAGTTTTCAACTGAAAATTAAGCATTGAAGCAATCGGGGGTAGGTGTCGCTTTTTGGTACCTTTCAATCACGCCTCAGAACAGTTCTAGGGCAGTTGTAAAAAATCTGAGGATAGTCGTTTGTAGATCTAGCCTTCGTCTAACGATTACACATCTCAAAGTCAACCTTGTTACATCACACCACCAGGTGGTGAGTCTATTCTAGAGCACTAGACGTTTTTTTTAAATCTATCTTCTTTTAGACCCCACATACAAAGCGTCTCAAAATTTACACAAAGTAGCGAATAAATGAGCACAAAAAAGTGATGAGAAGGAATTTTTCGATTTTTGATTTTTTTTCTTCTAGAATCTCACTTAAACGCCGATTTTGCCAGTTTTTCGACTTCAAACTCTATCTTCTTTTAGACGAATGTTTAGAATGAAGCCATTTNATTCCTTAAATATACGGTCACGTGATCATTTTGGGGCTATAGTGTAATGGGAAAAAAGTCTTAGAATTTTTTTCTGATCACGATGAAAGGTTTAATTTTGTGATTTAAAAAATTTTTGCAAAAAATAAGTACTGTAATACAGTAAAAATTTTCAATAAAAAAACGCACAAACGTCATTTCATCTTAAAGTTTATCGATAACTTTATAACTGGTCTTGTCATTAATGTTTAAGCGTCGTAAAATGCGATTTAATGGTGAATGGTCACTACTTGCCGGAAATCGAGTCTACGAGTTAAAATATGATTTTTCTCCCGCCATCGAATTTTTTTCTATATGATATGTAAGATGACCCCATAAGGTCAATTTGAAAAACATATTTTTGAAAGTTTTTAACTGAAAATTAAGCATTAAAGCAATCGCTTTAAATACATTTACTCCAGAGGATCTGATAGAAAATTTTCCTCTGATTATAAAACTATTAAAAAAATTTATAAAAAAGTGGTTTTTCACTGGAAAAAATGCTCCAACTCTTTAAAGCGCCTTTAATCCCCTATGACTCCTTAAAGCGACAGATTTTAGAAACTCAAAATGCGCTTTTAGGAGGTAGGGACTGTACTCATTCATGAAATACTTACCGACACGGCCCTAAAATTTAAAATGCTTGTTTTGGTCATTACGGGGTCATATTACATCGGAAAAAAAATCATATTTATATTTTCGGATTTGCCTTGGAATTTCCTTCCATATGATATGTAACATGACCCCATAGGGTCAATTTTGTCATTTAACCCCATTGGTGTCATATTACAAAATTTGACCCCCAAAAAAATTGTCCAGAAAATTTAAGAGCAAATGGTGGTAAAATCATCTCTACGTTTTAACCGGTTATTTCCGGTATACCGGTGCCGGAAGTTGAAACCCGACTCACCCCAAGTTTTACTTCGAAACTTTGCTGAGGACCTCCAAAAATTAATTTTGACTTTTGATCCGCCGTTCGCCAGGAATCGGTACCACAAAAAGGGTACTCGCTGGTTGCTCTGAAGTCAAAAGCCGTCTCTTCTGATTTGTTCTTCGTTCTAAATCGGTACAACACTTAGGGCCCTTCTAAGGTTTTATTGAAGTTAATACCCACCAGTGTTTGTGTTTCAAAATGATATACAAAATGTAAGGCAAAAAAAATATTTTTATTCATTTTGTTGAGAAATTCCGTTTTTTCTGATTTTTTTTATTTTAAAATATCTTAAATATATCCATATCCCTTTATTGCCCTTTGTTACAGATTTGGTCCACTATGTTACTTTACCACTATGTTAATAACATATCGGACCAAATCTTTAACAAATGGCAATAAAGGGATATTTCTCATAACAGCGAGGATTGTTTTGTATCAATACCATAATAATCTGTCACAAATTGAAAAATAATATGAATAATAAATTATTAAACCCTAGGCATCTTAGGCCTCGCCTAAAGAAAATGAGTCGAATTTTCTTAAATTTAGTATGTCTAAAAGTTTAGATATGAAGTGTAAAATTCCATATAAAAACTTCTAAACTGCCTCTCACACGTCAATTATTCAGTCATGCCTACTAACATGAATAAATATTTACCAAAATTTGGTTTATTGGGAAATTAAAAATTATAAAATATAAGCTAACTGTGGTGGTTTCACCATGAAATCAAGCATATTTTGATGATCTAATATTTTAATGGAAACTAATTTTTTGTTTAAATTATTAGAATTTCTTAAGTAATTCACTTTATAAGTTTTTTGTATATTTTTATCCTAAACAACGTAAAAAGTGTTTTGGTTAGAATTTGAATATTTATTTTTTATATAACGTATTTTTAATTTATTATATAATTTATGTCCCTTTACGAGGAAGGTAGATATTTTCTAATTTGGTCTAGTACTAGATTTGCCATCAATTTGACATAGGCGATATTTTTTCTTAAATTAATGCATTATGCAATGGCCTACGCGTTTCTCAAAACAAAACATAGGATTCACGCGAGACAAATAATTCTCGAGATACCACATTTTAGTTTAATCGGTTTTAACTGGTTAATTTGTCAGCGGATCAACAATAAACAAATTTTCCTGCAGTAATCAACTCTTTGGGCCTCGGACATTTTTGAAGTTAGGTCAATCGGATGAGCCATCTCCGAGAACATTCGACGCAACTGACCCGCTGTCGGTCATTGCATTAGAAAAAATCACGCCATAGAAACTCATATACGTATTTCAAATGCATATCTCAAAACAACTCAACCAAGTGAAATATATTATTTGACTTGTTTTTGTGGATATTAACTCCCGTAGTGGCCGACAATCTCTGGACCCGTAGTGTTCTTTTGCGCCATCCGTGGCGCAGCGCTTGAATTGAGTATTATAACCGAACATTCATTATCAACATATATTTTTTCAATGATAATCATATTATTCAAAAATTCTCTACAGTCCTTAAAACAATTTGTTAAAAAAGTGTATAAAAAGTTATCAAATGTGAATAAGAAAATTAAAAACTCTCTCATTTTTGCCGATTCTCAGAAACAAGTGCATAAATAACACGAATTTAGGGTTAATTTGACATTTTCATATTTCAAATATTAAACCGCCACCAATTTGGGTATTGCATCTGCAAAAAAAATGGAATGTTTTCATCACCATTCTCATGTAAAATAATATTCTTTAAACTATGGATTATCTCGCGCATGAAAATAATTTATTAATCTCTCTTCTTTCTTTCGCCTACGCATTTTTATGAATCAGTTTTCCGGAAGTTTGACTTCTAGAAATGCTCTATTTAAGCGGGGCCAATTTAAAATGCAATAAAAGTCTTAGAAATTCCTGACGATTATTTTAAGAGGTCTTCCACGTGATTTGAGTAATTTTGAAAGAAAGGCATATTACAGTAATTTGAAAAAGTACTCAAATACATCAAAAAATTCCAGGGTCAACTTCAAACGTTTTTAAGACATTTTTCTTATTACATCAAAGTCCGAATAAAATCACGTGACGAAATAATTCTAAAATAAGGTTTGAAATATGTCATAGATAAATCCTTATTTCTCGAAAAATAAGATCACGTGATGTGTTTGGAAATATTATTATGTTCAACACTCTTAAATTATGTGTTTATTGGCCCAAAAATTTTTCGGCGTAATTTGATCACTATTTGTTTACTTTCACCAAAACCTTATTTTCTAATTTGAAGGTCACGTGATCGTTTTTGGTCTTTGGTTGTGTAATGGAAAAAAAGTCTTAAAAACTTCTAAAGAACCACTTCACTCTTTCAAAAATTGATTTAAGTAATTTTTGAAAAACAAGAGTACTATTTTGGCCAACCTTATTCCTTGAATATACGGTCAAATGATCACTTTGGAGCTATAGTGTAATGGGAAAAAAGTCTTAGAATTTTTTTTTTGGACCCGCTCAAAGGCTTTTTTGATGATTTAAATTTTTTTTGCAAAAAATAAGTACTGTAATACAGTAAAAATTTCGAAAAAAAACGCACAAACGTCAATTATTCAAATAGTTGATCGATCACTTTGTAAATTTTCATTCATACATGATTAAGGTCCTGAATTGCGTTAAAGGCCATTGCGCCATCGATGGCGCAAAAGACACTACGGGAGTTAATGTTGAAATGCCACTTTTCAAGTTTATAAGTGAATATACCGAATGTGTTTTAGCTTTTAGGGTGTTCCCCGAGGAGATTGAAACGCCCCTTGAATTAACTAACCAAGTCGCGCTCTGATTGGTTAAGCGTGAATCTCCTCGGGGAACACCCCAAAAGCTAGAACACATTGGGTATATTTATTTCGAGGTTATATATTTGTGATAAAGTTTGTTTAATTATATTTTTTTGATATATTAGGTTTGAACCTTCAAATATTTAATTGAAAACTTGTTTTTCGTCACTAAAATAATTAAATTATAATTTTTCGATTTAAAATATTGAGCATACATAGGATTATATTTATTCTCTTATCAAAAAAAGCAAAAGTTATACAGATTAGATATCTTTAGTACGCGGTATAAGATTTTTGCGTTTCTTCAAAAAACGTTACATGATTTCAATGTTTTTTTTAATTAAATGCTGTAATTTACGATTATTTGTTCTAATTTTTTAAATTCATAATCGGAAGAGCTATTTCCTCGAAGCCAGACGTTTAAACATGTTGTTTTCCGAATACACTGTTTTCTTCGAATATCACCCGCCGATCTGAGAGTCCATTTATGCTATTATAAGAATAATATTTAGATAAAAGGGACTTGAAATTAAAATTGTAAAAATTACAAGTTGCCAATCGAAGCTGAATAATTTTTAATCTCTAAGATAAACTTGAAGTAGTTTTAGCTGAAACGAAAAAATCGCCACGTGTAGGCGATTTGTTACGTCAAATTATGAGTTAAGTTTTTGTTTATAAAAAAATTAAAAAAAAAATCGATTTTTCGGTCAGATTTTCGAGATTTTACAAGAAGTGCAAAACCCGGATCTAGCGATCCCCGTATGAAGAGCTAGAGCGCTAATTTTTTTGGCAAGTGAAATTAAGCGTTTTTAAGGAAACTATTATTAAGGATTAGGTCGGCGACCATATGGTCGACCTTAAATAAGCGGTCAAAGTTCAAGGTCAATTTTGAAAGTACCCTCAAAAGAACCGGAATGGTCGACTTTTTGATGAACGTATTAGCAACTATGGGTCAATCACGTACTGAAAGATCACTAGAGCGCAAAACTGGCTTCAGCACCCCTCTGAAATCTCAAAAATGGGACCAGTTTTTGCGGCTCTAGCGACCTTTCAGTACGTGATTGGCCCATAGTTGCTACTACGTTCATCAAAAAGTTGACCCTTCCGGTTTTTTTGAGGGTACTTTCAAGTCTTTACGATGAACTTGAAATTGAGCATGAACTTTGACTGCTTATTTAAGGTCGACCGACCCTAATCCTTAAAAATGGTTTCTTAAAAAACGCTTTATTTGCATTTGTCAAAAAAATAGCGCTCTAGCTCTTCATACGGAGTCGCTAGATCCGGGTTTCGCACTCCTTGTAAAATCTCGAAAATTTGACCGAAAAATCGATTTTTTTTTGAAAATTTTTCATAAACTAAAAAATCCTAGGTCTTAAAATGACAAGAAAAAAATTCATTACAAGATGGGTCAAAAACATCGATACCCATTTTTGACTTTTGAAATTCCTTATTTCAAATCGTCCTCAAATAACCTCGATACTCCATTTGAGTGACTCGAATCAAGTTTTTTTGTCAACCCGCGGTTTGAAAAATATTCAAAAACAAAGCTAAGAGTACGCATTAGACTGTAAGATTGAGCTGAAAGTTAAATCATTGGTTAAATTTGTCAAATATATCTTTTCGACTCTAGCGCCATCTATTGTAAAGATTGATCCATGGTTCATCATATTAACAGTATAAATTCGATTTTGACTGACTCACATTTTGAAACTTTACCTCATTTTTTTGATTTAAAAACCGAAAAATTCTGAGACTTATAATGACCGCGGAAAAATTATCTTTCAATTGAGCTTTTTTAGTACAACAACTGTAAAAATGTACTAGCATGCCAAGATTCAGGTTCAAATTTCACGCCAGTTTTGAAGACGAAAAACTGAAATTCAAATTTTGAGTAAATTTAAAAATGTTAAGCCAACCAAATAAAGTTGAAAATAAGGGGTTTTCAAATTGTTTCGAAATTAATTTTTAATTGTTTAGGTGTGATTTTTGATTGATTCTACGCAGTAAACAGCCGGTATAAAATCAGTTCAGCGTAAAGAAAAAATTACCTACATTGTAAATGATTTTCATGTATCGAGTAACTCGATTCGAGTTCGAAGAAAGTATTTGTTCGGGAAATTTTCGAAATCTTGGAATTAAAATCATGAAGAAGGCCGCCTCGCATAGTTTTAGAACTCGAATTTGAATCGAAAATTGACCCCTTTGTTATATCATAATCGTTCCAACTCTCAAATGGTAATCTCAGTCCTCTGTTTCGCATTCTCAATGTTTTTCTAAATTTTATTTATCTATATCCCTAATTTTCAAGTCAAGAATTTGCCCTAGGAAACGAGTCTCTCCCGAATCACGATTCATTCACGGTTGAATTTCAAATTTTTTTAGGTCCTAATTTTGAGCTCTAATTATAAACAGGATGAGAAGTCGCCGACTGAGAAAGTCAAAATCACTCTATCAAGATTAGCCATAGATAACTTTGACTGATTTTGAGTCAGTTAAAGTATTAAGTTTTATCCAATAACTTTCCGATTAGAAAGTTGCTATCCCGGGAAATATATCAGATTTCAAGCTGTCAATCCCAAAGTTTCTTTTGAATTATTGATAAACTTGATTCTTCAAATTTGAATTTTGCTTGTTCAGGAAAAACAATTATGCAATTTATATACTTTGGTTTGTACCAAACTCAATTAAACATATTAAATATGGTGAAAAATAAGAGGTTATATTGAATAGTTAGTTTTGGCAATTTTTCAAAGAGCATTGCCAAAATTAAGTATTAAATATAAATTGTTACGTTTCACCACCTCATGGTATAAAGAAATTAATTTTTGAACGTTGCTATGTCAACAAAACTTAAACATTTCGATTTCAATTTTTTAGAAATTATATCTTCGAGGTTTATTTATTTTCTGACTTTCAACTCTGAACCATCTTAATCTGGGAATAATGATGGACTAGCGCAAGTGGTATCTAACATAACCTGCGTTTAACTCGCCCGAAAAATAACTTCAAACAGACTTAAAATAACCCCCTTTTAGTAAAAATAGATAAAATTTATCCTCAAAGTTAGCTCTGCCCATCGAAACTCTCGACTCGAGAGGTTCGACACAAGAGTTGGTAATTAGACTTTATATAAAATAATTTATCGGATCTTAAAACCAGCAATTCTTTTATTCTTTGAAGCTGAATTTAAAAATCTCTCAGAATAATATCGATTTTTCTTGATTTCACTAGAATTGTTTATAGGATCACCAATAAGGCTTATTGATGAGGTGAAAAACTATACCTTATTAACTTGATTTAATTTTCGTTAATTTTATTTCTCTTACTTTCTCTTCTCTTTTTGGCGCGTTTTTCACTTATCTCGTAATAAAAATGTCCACGCTTTTCTAGCGGGTGCTCATTGGTCGGAAAGTGTTCGATTTCTTAATTTTTTTATGATCACCAATATTTTCAAAAATATTACCATCAACCATAAAACATCAACTGCACGGCATAAATTTAGCAAAGTTCTTTTTTGTTTATTGATGGAATTTCCCTGCGATTTTTTAATTTTTCGTTTTACTAGTAGAAATAGACTTGATCATACAAATTAACCTACACTATGTACTACACCTGTACTAATATTTAGGAGTACTTCTACATCATCGAAAATTTTAGAAGTTTTTGGCAGCTACGTTTAATTTTCCGCGTGACATGCATAAATTCAAGCTACACCATCGCTAAATTGCTGGTACCGTTGGAAGCTGACTTATGTTTACACAATATTATAATTTCAACGTTAACCGGGTATACAAAATAATTAAATTATATTTCGACATTTTTTAGCGATTCCCAGCGAACTTGTATTATGAGGCAAATCTGGTGTTATGGAGACTGAATCGGATAAGAGTAAATTGAGTAGATAATAAATTCGTTTGTTTTTTGCGATTTCATTATAAATTGAAAATAAATTTTCTTTTCAAAATTTTTATTTTTTTTGTAAAATTTTCGGCATCAAGCCTTCTTCAGTACAACTAAAATATACTATTATAATAATGTGATGTGTACGTGAGATGAGGAGACAGTCGAGATTTCCCTTCAAAAAATCTTCTCGAAGGTTCGATTTTGGTTACCAGGATCCAAAAAACATTATCAGGGCAGTATGTGGGTTGAAAATAATAACTATGTATATTTCGTACAAAAAATTTTTATTTGAAAAAAAATCAATTTTTTGCAAATTTTTTTCTAAAATTGTCACTGCATCGACTTCACTTTTTTGATAAAAATATTTAACTATAACATGGTGTCTTAATTTCATTTATAAAAAACTAGATATCGTTAAATGCTGTTTATCACCACCAGGAGTTTGGAATTTTCTAATATTTTTGAGTTTTTTAGGCTCAACTTGAGCCGCTCAAGTTTATTATCGCTAAAAGTTTGAGTTAAATACCGTCTATATTTCTAGAATCTTTATTTTTTCGAAATATTTCTTCATGTAATAAATTATTATCATAATATACATTTAGAATATACATATATGCACAGTAGAGTTTGTTTAGTAGGACGCGTCCTATTAATTCAAAAAGTACTGTCACACGAAAAGTACTTTACAGTAAAATAAAAATATACCTTGGTATGATACTTATGTGACCTTGTGTATCTTTTTATGGTTTTGTAAAGTACTTTTCGTGGGACAGTACTTGTAAAATTAGCAAGACGCGTCTTACTAAAAGAACTCTACTGTAGTATATTATAACAATTTAATACTAATTTATGAGGAATATTTCGAATAAATTGAGATTCTAGAAATAATCTCTCTAGAAAGATTCTAGAAATAAAGAAGGTATTTAACATTAACTTTTAGCGATTATGAAATATTTAATATCATATTATGATAATCAAATGTACCAATTTATACCGTATCATATAATATACGGCGTATATTCAAAAATTTCTTAAATTGAGACTAGAGTCAGCCTAGAAGCCTGTTAAATATTTTTAGATTGTTTTTAGATGACAACCTCCTTAAATGCAAGCTAACAAGGATGATATTGATGGCCAGATGCGTTGTGATAATGCTCTAAATGCAAGTGACGTGAAAGTATCGCGAATAATAGGGCCTTGAAGATAAAACATAAAAAATATCGAGCCTTATTATAGTTATTTGTGACCCTTGCGAAAAGGGTTGATAATATAGCCACCAACGTGACTTATGCTTGTGTATGATGACCGACATTTAATTTGCAACGTTTTATTTTTTACATATTTTGCAATTTGAATATGAATTTCATGTGTCGGAATATTTTTTTTAATCGCAAGTTTAATAGGTTTAATAATACTTTGGTACATCCAAATCATTGAAATATCACTTCCAGTACCGGTAACTTTACGGACATATTTCAAGGTTTACGATCAAATAAATTATAAAATTGCTGAGTGAATATAGGATTTTAAATCGGCTCATGTTTCGAAAACTTAAAATTTCAACGATATAAAAGTTTATATGTAAGTTCAATATGTAAAGTTTCTGAAGAGGTTATATTCGAAACTAGAAAATAAATACTGCAGTTTGAACGTTTACAATTAAATCTCATGAAAGTTGAAAAAAAATTTCAAACTTTTTCAAACATCTGACCACCAACCAATTAAAATTCTTAGTTTCTATAAGCAAGAATATTTCTGTTAGATTCACAAATAACATGAAAAAAAATACTGGTCGGTTGAATTCTAGCTGAAATAAGACATAATTTTTTACTTTGAACTTGTTTTGTTGCTGTAATTATGTGTATCAATTTAGTTAACTATTTTGGACCTCAGCGGTTCTTTACTACCACAAACGTGGAGCATTGAGGGTTTTAACCGACTTGCTTGAAAATTCCTGAATACTGTTAGAAGTCTCGCTTGAGAAAAAAGAACAATTAAAAGGTATTATGTTTTTACCGGAAGTTTTTTCCAAGCTTATCCGCTCTGAGCTCCTATAAAACTGCAGTTTTTGCTCATTTTGTGGTGATTAGATTGTACAAAGTTACTTGTCCTGAGGACCTATTAATAGTTAGAATTGAACTAATAAACAGTTTGCTGAATTATATTTAATTTTATAGCACTAATAACGAGACCGAAAGTGGAAGTAATATTTGAACTTCCGGTTTGGTAATACAAGTATTTTTTTTCAAATTTTCTAAATTATTATATTCGGAAAGAACATAAATTTCCCGTATAATTGAAAAAGCGGTATTTCATAAATTGAATTGTGCTACATCGTTTAACCGTAGCTTAAATTGCAGTTATCATTCATTTCAGTGGCATGCCATGGCACTTAGTTTGTCCAACTTACAACTTAATGTATATCCCCTATTCACACTTTTGTGAATATCCCGGCCCTGATTAGGAAACGTAGTGTGTTTTTGAGTAGTTGGGCCGGGATATTCACAAAAGTGTGAATAGGGGATATCTAGAAAATTACCCGTAAAAATGAGCAGAAATAAGACATCCACTTTTCTCTAAAAAACATTTGAATCGATTCTGATTAAAATCAAAAACAAGAATTTTGTAGAGAAAACTAGTTCAAAGAAGGTCAATAACTTTTTCCACATTGATCTGAGGTGATGATTCGAATGTTAAAAAATCTTTGAATAATCTAAGTTTTCCAATGAACCCATTAAAAACAACTTCTGCGCATATTTTGCAACAACCAATCATAAGCTAGTATGAAATTTTTTAAAAATCTTAATGTTTTATATTTGGATCTAAACATTACTTTTGACACGAATGTTTTTTATGCCGTGTATAGTTTCGAATTAGGGAACAACCTAATGGCACTTGTTGTTAATGTCATGTTGGTAATAGTAAAAGGTCACGAATTTTAATATATCAATTACGGAGCCTCCTGGTCGGTTTTTGATAGATTTTTAGCCAAATTTATTAAATAATTCGGCGTTTGAAAACGACTCATCTCATTAAGTTTTTAGATAGCTCAATCTGAGCACAACTATCCAGAGATAAATAAAGTGAAAACAATGGTGCAAATTAGACCATTGTTTCCAATTTTTTGATTAGAAACTGATAATAAAACAATTCTAGTATTCTCCGAAAAAAATCGAAATAATGGTCCGATTCGGACCGATTGTTTTTATTTTATTATTCACTAAATATTTGTGCTCAGTTTCAGCTATCTAAGAATGTTATCGGATAAGTCGTTATCAAACGCCGAATTATTTAAATTTTTTGGCTAAAAATACAGCAAAAAACAACCCGGAGGCTCCGTAATTGATATGATAGAATTTTAGATAAGATTTTAGGCCGAATTTTATCCTTTACTATTTTGTTATCGAAAAAAAACGATATCGCTGAATTAACCTTTAATCTTACAGTTTGAAAATATGAATTACATATTCTACCGGTACTCGGTACTAGTTTTTTTTTGCAACGAGATAAATGAAGCAGAAAATGTTTTCGGAAATTGTTTTTTTTCGATAATTCTAGAACTTTATTAAAAAGATTTAGATACAATCAGTAAAAAAGAGCAGTAATTGCATAAGTACAATTTGTAGTATTATGTCAGAATAGAACATTAGCAAAAAGTTTTAACAAGAACTGGTTAAACCGACCGTTGTGACTTGATTTGGTTTTCTGTTGAAGCATACCGTATGAACGGTGCACTTATCGATATGTGCACCGAATTTGAGTACAGTTCGACCAAAAGATAGAACACGTTTAGCAGGAGTGATGAAATTCACCCTGCTTTTTTGATCTTAATGTTGAATTTTGAAAGTCAGGATGAATTTGATTTATTACCGACAGCGAAAAACCCAAATTTTCTGTATTTCAGGTTCCAAACTATATACATGAAAATATCCCTCATACATTAGCTTACTTTTTGAGCTAGATTATCCAATCGGATTAAAAAAGAAGCCTACAATTTTCCCATGAGACCGCAAACAATGAAATATAATTGGAGGAAGTCTCATTTTATGAAGAGACACCTAACAACAGAGCATAAAAAGCTGTATTGAAACTTTTATATTTCAAATTAATTCGAAAGTTCTCATGATCATTTGCGTCTACTTATCAATTTAAGCCGACGTTTATCAATTTGAGTAGATCAAGTTTACCAAACGTTCAAGGCAGCATAAATCTGTAACTTTTGTAGAAAACCTTGATATCTCAACCAGGTCCTTTCAAAACATTATACTAAAAAAGGTCAAGTGGGGATAAGACAATCAAAATTTTTCGAGGTTTTCGACGCACGTTACCGATTTATTGTGCCTTGCAACGTTTCCTAAACTTGATCGACTCAAATAGATAAACGTCGGCTTAAATTGATTATTTGACGCAAATGATCATGAGAACTTTCGAATTAATTTGAAATATAATAGATTTAATATAGCTTCTATATTTTGTTGTAGGGTTCTTTCTATTAAATAAGACTTCGTCCAATTATTTTTTTCCTCGTATGCGGTCACGAGGAAAAAGTGTAGGCTTTTCTGTCTCAAATATGGCTAATTCACCAGAAAAATCGCATTCGATAGCACATGAAGGGCATGTAATGGCATAGGAAATTATAATCAAGTTGGTCTCGAAATTTTGAGAGTATATATTTTTATTGTAAATATTTTATCATTAACAGTTAATCAGTGGTCTTCAATTATCAAACATTTTTTCTTAAAACCGATTAAAATGAAAAAAAAATCACAGCTTTTAGTATCTTGGGCAATATACAGCTTTTTTCCCAGAAATTAGTCAGTCAGCGCCACTTATTTTTGAGATATTTAAATACTTTTTTTGAAAATTATCAAGTTTTTATAAATATGCAATGGAATGGGATTTCAAATTTGTACTAGGTGCTTAAATACTTGCCAAGTGTTCTATCAAAGATTTCGACTGCAGCACTTAAAATACCGTGGTTACCTGGTCTGAACCACTTTATAATTAGACCCATTTGGCCAGATGATGAAATATAATTAACTCGATTTCACGTTGAGGCCTCGTTAGGTTTAAATCAGTAAAAAAACGACACCTAAAAAAACTCCATTTATCAACAATGATTGATTAGTCTCAGATTAAAGAGGTTAGTGAAACCTTATTGAAAGTCTTTAACACGTCTCCGCTACGTTCTGATTATAATAAACTTGTGTCGAGTTTTTTGGTTAATCATTGATTATGTCGGTGAAATTGAGATTTTTGGACACTTCTTTAATTATTATACAGGCGAAAAGTTGAACAGAATGTTCTAAAGCAACTATAATAAATCAATTTTTCGAACCTGGCTGACCGAATTTTTGACCATTTTCGAACATAAATTTTATTATAAATTATTTGAAAATTTGTCCTTGTTCAAGAAAAATTGTTTTTTTTTGTAAATTTTTGGCCTTCTTTGTCCAACCAAATGTACTGAATGACTTTGAAATTCTTTTGCAAATTATATTTTGGTTATCTACTGTAGTTTTATAGATTTTTTTTGAAATTCCGAATTGCCTTTAGATTCTAAAGCTTATAACTTACTGTGATAATGCTTCAACTTAAAAATTAATTGATCCGACTTATTGTAGGAGGAGATCGATTTTTAATATTTGACCTTGATGGCCCGCTAGTGCAAAAACCATGACGTTCTAGAGATGAGAGAGCCAGATCTTTTCTGTTTTTGAGTTAATTTACTATCCCCCCCTCCATTTTTCAGAAAAATCTATCGCATCGTGTACCCCCTTAATTCGATCTGCACAAAAAATCATTAAAAAGGGTTCCAGGGATATGTAGAAAACATTTGAGTCATATGACAAAAGCCAATTACTAGTATGTTTATTAAGGGGGTGATTAGTGTAATATTTTTCATCGTCAGTAAGTGCTAAAGAGCATTGAAGGATACAAAAACGAAGTTCTTTTCAATTTCCATCTCCTCCCTGGGTTTTCGTCAGATTTTTTTTATGAATATCAACATAATCAGCTTTATCACGTGAAAAAATTTGAATGGAAAAACAATCGTGAATTTAGCTCTAGAATGCTCTTGAGCGCCAAAAATATGAAAATTTTCTTTTTTCAAAATCGATCAAATTTTTTTTAGACTTTTGATATATTTAGTTAACAGTTTTTAAACAATTGGTTGAAATACATAAGCTATGTGACATAGCTGAATTCATTTTTGAAGGTTTTAAGTTCGTATCTGTTTTTTTTTCAACATTCATAATTTTTCATTGATAATTTTGTGTTATAACTTGTTTGAATAAAACCCCTTTGATTGTCTACAAGCAATAAAGGCGATGTTTTTTCACAGTGTGAAAGCCGCATCACGTTTTTCGATTGATGCTGTTTTAGAAAATTGTATACTCATTAATAATTTATACTCATTTTTAACATAATTTTAAAACTTTATTTAAAAGATTTGTTATAGTACAGCCTAACAAATTTGTAATCAGACTTATGTTTTTTTGCCATAAGCTGCACAGGTTGAAAAAAAAATATAGGCTGCAGGTTGCATCTTGTCAGATAACCTTCTAAATAATACATTTATAGAGAACATTAACTAAGAGTTTTCAATGCCATGAGGGTCAATTTTGATCGACATTTCTATAGTTTTTATAGTTTTTCTATAGTTTTTAAATTTCAAGTTCAATCAATTTATATCGATAATCAACACTTTCAAATCCAACTAGTTTCAGGCTGACGAGGTCCAAACGTGAAATCGGGTCAATTATATTTCATCATCGAACCAAATGAGACTAATTATAAGGTGGATCAGAACTAATTTGAGAGCTTTGGTCGGAACAGTTAAAATAATTCATAAAAACTGCCTTTGAGGTGGTTTAATCGCCAAATTCCGTCGTTTTTATCTTCCCAATAATTGGCACTTTGGCGAAAATGTTGATTGGTGTCCCCACTTCAACCTTCCCGTTCTGCTGTAAAAGAAAAAGAGTAAAAGCCTCAAAAAATGAAATTTTCTATCTTCGAACAGATTAATCTAATTTTGAGAGTTATTATTGATTGAGGGGAAAACAGCGGAATTTAGCAAATAATCAGGTCAAAGGCTGGTTTATGATGCAGTGTAGGCAAAAATACTGAAAAAGTTGTAGGGCAAGGTAGGCACGACAACTTTTTGTCCTTAAAATTCCTTGAATTATTTTTTAATTGTAGCCCGTCAAAAATATTACTTCGTCAGCAATTTCTTGAAAATTAAAATCCGTTTTTAATATTTTCTGACATTTAGCTTGAAATTTTTGATTAATTCAAAACAAATTCCAAGCAAAATTTCAAGCTTATTGTGACATTTAAAATGTCAGAAAATTTCAAAAACGGTTTTAAAATTTTTAAGAAATTGCTGAAAATTATTCCAAAGTTTGTACTTGGAGTTATATTTTTCACGAGCTTCAATTATAAAATAATTCACGAAATGTTGAATAGAAGAAGTTCTACCAGTCTAACTTTATTGTAGGGTCCGTAGTTTACCAAAATCAATCGAACAAAAAAAGTTTGAAAAGTGATCTTGTAAAAGACAAATTTAAAATTTTTAATTCGAGCACAGAAGCGCCCCTAGTCGAAATTAAAAAAAATAAAATAGTTAAAAAATGCGCGAAAACCGTTTTTGGTATTCGTTCCATCTGATTCTTAGCTGTCGGAGAAAAATGACTAAATAACGTTTTCGACCGATTTAACCCTTGAACAAATATTCTACACATATAGAATTTTTACCAGAATTAAAAATTTCACATTCAATTTTCACTCCCAATTTAAGAGTCCCAAACTATGAGAGGTTAATAATTTTTTCGGCAACCGTAAAAACTGCCTTTGACGTGGTTTAATCGCCAAATTCTGTCGTTTTTCTCTCCTCAATAATTGGCACTTTGGCGAAAATGTTGATCGGTGTCCCCACTTCCGCCATCCCGTTCTGCTATGACATCTTGAAGGCACGTTTCAATCAAATTATTTTATTAGAATACCATTTTTACTCGTTTCTAAATGCACACGGCACGAAATTCTGTTAAAAATTTTGAACATCTTGCATTTCGTAAGAAATTTTCAAATACTTTTCCAAAATGATCTTTTTTTATGTGAGTCAGAAAATTTAAGTGGATTTTAGATATAAAATGCAAGCAAATTTCATGTCAATGAAATCTCCTTACATTCAGGCAGCCACCCAATAATATGCACTCATTTTGTATAATTCAAATATTCCCGGTCTGTCAGCTGAGAGCCCTTAATCCATATTCTAGACTAGAATTTCTAGTAGTTTGGTTATGTAACTTGTGACACCAGAAAAAGTCTGAATTATAAATTGTTTGCAATTTTGAAACATTTTACACCTA
>SCLH01001338.1:74695-122038 GCA_004367855.1 Oikopleura vanhoeffeni
GTTCGAATTGTAGCCTTTGAAAAAATATAACGTTCAGTTACTAACATCAGTACCAAAAAATTTCTAAAAAGTTGTCAGCTACTGCTGAAAAAAAAACAGTTTTTTTAATTGCCTAGGTTTAAACATCGGGTTATCCCAAAACGATGGTCAATTTGTAAATGGACAGCGGCGCCAGCTGGAATTTGCCGCGCTCTGCAAATAATGGGCAATCACATTTATTTCGCGGTTTAATTCATAAAACAGCATGGGCTCATTATTTATAAGTGTTCCGAGAGTTATAAGATACAAGACAATTTATAATAAATTATAGCAAATTGTTATTAAAATAAATTATTATTATAATAAATTATTATGAAAATGAATATATTGAAATAACTTATATTAAAAAATAAATTATTATCAAATAAATTATTATTAAATAAATTATTATAAATAAATTATATTAAAGTAAATTATTATTAAGGGGGTAACCGACGGTTTTACTGATTTCAAACGTTAGTCCTGAGCTAACCGCAATTCGTATTGAGTTCAAACTTCGGTCTAGGAGATATTTGTTTGAAATTTTAAAAATGGTGTCAAAAGTTTTTTGTATGACCGGACCGGCCGGTATACGGTCCAAAAAGTGATTTTTTCCATTTTGGTACCATTTTATCTAGCTCCTGAATAAAAATTTCTTCTTTTTCAGTATAAACTTTAATTTGTGAGCTTAACAGCCGTACAAAGCCTGATTTTCAAATTTCTGTTATTTAGAGAAATTTCCAAATAAATGGTGTTTTTGCACATGTTCGCTGACCCCATTCATTTAGTCGAACTATATCGATTGTTTTTTAAAAGAAAAGCACTTCTTTAAAAGTGTGCAAAGCGAGCGGTACAAAGAGTTTTTTAATTTTTTTTTCTCATTAGCTTTTAAGAGGCACTCAAAGTTTATTTACCCTCAAATTCGTCAAAAATAGGGTTTTGAAGAAAAATTCCAAAACTTTTTTTGAGTAAAAATCATAATTTTTAATACATTTTGTCAGTAAGTTGCACAACTAAAATAAGTTGTAAAAATATCAGATCCAATGTCTAGATCACGAGAAAAGTTAATTACCTGAAAAAAATACTTAGAAAAAATTCCATAATTATGCAAAATTCGGAAATTTTTTTTTATCGAAATTCACTTTTTTTAGGTTTTTATAAGCAAACCGTTATTAAAATGAGAATGCAGCTAAAATCAGCTTTCTATCACTTCTGAGTCTCGAGAAACAGCCTCCGTCGGTTACCCAAATTTCTGGATCTAAAGAAATATTTGATTTTTTTTTTCGAAATTTAAAAATTTTTTATGCCATTTTCAAGATCTAATTCCAGTGATCTAAGGCAACAAAAATAGAGCAAAAGTTAATAAACACGTTGGAAAATAATAGAAATATTTTTTGACATCGAAATTTTTTTTTTTTTTATTTTTGGAAGCACGAATGAACCGAAAATGAAAATGCAACTAAAATTAGCTTCCTATCACTTCTGAGTCTCGAGATACAGCCTCCGTCGGTTACCCCCTTAAAGTACAATATCTTGTAAATAAATAAAACAGTCATTTTTGAAAATAAATAAAATGAATTTTTGTTAATTAATTTAATGCAATCAATTTCGAAAATAATAAAATGAAATTGATTTTGTCAATTAATTAAATACAATCAATTTTGAAAATAAATAAAATAAAATAAGAAAACTAATTAATTTACAATTTAAACAAAATTAAAAAAATGTTTCGCAAAAAAAAATTTTGCCGGTCCAACCTTAGCCTACAACCCCCTTTATATTTATCACATTGAATGCAAATTTGTTTTGCTTTATTGTTATTCAATCTGACAATAAGCCAGCTTATTATTTTTGGAGTTACTTCGAAATAGTACTAGGTGTAATAATAGGTTCGTCGAGCTCTTTTTAGGCCCTTTTCGACAAATAAATATTTCGAAATTCAAAAATAATGAAATAACCATTTTTGAATAGTTCGGTGGCTTATCTACAATAATATTATAGTAAGTTACTATCTAAATAGTTTTCGTTATAGAACTTTGGTGGCGTTTCATTGGTTCTAACAGTAGATAGTGAAAATAATAGACTAGTTGAGTTTGAGATAAGCTTTCTCGTAGGGTTTTGACTGAGTTTTAGCAGGAAAGTAGATTGTTTTAAAGAACACATTGACCAATTTAGCTATGCTGAAATTGAACTGACGGATTTGATCTTTAACATGTTAAACCTTAAATTTCTACCAAAATTCCTCCGATTTATTTTTTAATTATACTACAGTATTAGTTTCTAAATTTTACCGTAAAATTTCGATCTATTACGTAGGTTATCTCACCAACCAATGACCGCGTCTGAATTTCTCTAGCCTTTTGATGAAGTTTAAAAATCATGCTTTTTGACCTTATTTAATTGTCGTTAATTTTTTTAAATGTTTTGCACCATAATCAACCTTTAGAAATCTAATCTCTTTTTTTGACGCGTTTCTCACTCATACAATTTTATTTTTTTAAATGATTTTATTTCATAATAAAAAAAATCGTGCGCTCATTGGTCAACTTTTGGCCTCTTTTTTTTCAAGATGACTTATGCCTCCAAAAATGATACTATCTACCAAAATACTCTGACTGCATTATCGCTAAAATTTTCCCCAGTTGATCGTAAAATATTGTTAATTTTCCGTATTTTTATGTTGACATATCTTTAAAACTAGAGAAATGTTTAAATTATCGCTTCTCGTGGGTCTAGTCGTTTTTCAAATTGGATTGGACTGCTACTACTAGACTCGAGTATTGTAAAATCTCTGTCTCAATCCAAATTGAAAAAAAATACTGGTCTCGCGAGAAAGGATAATCTAAAACTGTTTTCTAGTCTGAAAGGAATATAGTAGATCCACGTTCGCGTTTGACTTATATTTTCAAAGAAAAAAGTTCATTTTAAATTTGGTTAACCAAGATTTAATTCCACAATTTGACAGGAGAAAATGTTAGTTTTTGATGGTGAAAACAATCTGGAGATTTATTTGAAAAGGTACAAGTTCAACACCTTAAATCAATGTTTCTCAACCAGTTAACATACGATTAGATTGACCACGGACTCTGACTCACTTCTCAGAACCTTTTAAAAAGTTTGGCCTACGTGTGATTTTCTAGATGATTTTTTTTTAAGTTTTGAAAGTTGAACCAAAATCGATTCGCTATACTAAATCCGATATAGCCGCTATTAGTTGTTTATTTGGCTTATATTGTAAATTGGAAAAGGTAGAGAATTTCGATAGGAATTTAAGGACGATATACTTCAAAAAATCGGATGGATAATTATACTTTAGCCTAGTGTTCAGTCGGTTTACATTTCGAATTTTGTTTTGTGTAAAATGAGTTGAAGTCATCATGATAATCTTGCAGGTTTTATGCGGTCAGCACCCAAGGAGTCAGTAGAACTCAAATATTAATGAACCTCACCGAGCATTTAATCAAGCGTTTTTGGGCAGGATATTATTAATATTTTTTTACTAATTTATCAATTGTGGTAGCTTTATAACTTCCTTTAAAACCATAAATTTCGCCACACAGGTATGATCTGAGTCAAGTATCGGTTTAAATTTATAACTCCTTATAAAGTCGTAGTATTTTTTGTAGTAATTTGCAGAAAGGATATATTTCAGCATAGTAAACGTATGATAGAGTGATCAGGGGTATTCATATAAAATCTATTTACTAACAAAATTGAAGGATAAAAATATTAATAATTTTCCGAATTTGTAAATTTTAAGGATTTTGGGAAGACAAAAATGGATAAATACAGTCATGTAATTTCATCATGAATTTTTGAAATTTCAATAATTATTGATGAAAAATTGAATGTTCTGTCTGACAAAAATGTATTATTTTTTATATTCAAAAATTTTTTTTTTCAAATAGTTGGGCCTGTTTGCGAAAATTTTGCACGATTTTCATGCAATTAATGACTTAGGCAGTCTAAGTTAGGCTTGATTAATTTATATTATAAAATTTATCAATTCTAGTGATAAATTTTAAAGAATCTGTTCATTTATTGATATTGACCTATTTCTTTCTAATGATTTCTATCAAAAACCGAAAAATTCAGCTGTAACCACCATGTGATCAGTTTTAGTAAACCGGTTCATTTCTGAACTTATGGCAGTTTTGCGGTATCAACGGTGTCACTATTACTGCGGGTGTTAAGTCATTTTAAGTTTCCCCCTCGGGTCATTTTTTTCTCTCTTGAGTTGATTTCCTTTTCTGTTGTGGTTTTTCCGTTCTATTTTTTGGACCGTTTTTCATGTTAGTGTGGTTTGTCCTTCTCAAATTCGCGATACTCGGGGGAACCACGAAACATTTCCAAAACATATTCATCTGCATTTCCTTATTTTTACTAAAAAAATGATACCTTAAAAAGTTAAAGATCACACATGGGATTTTAATCAAATGTTCCATTAATTAAATACGGTTTTTGATGCAGTATCAGAAGATAACTATCTTTTAAGGTCTTTATTTTTATATGATAGACCAGGGATCGGCATAATCGTATCGTATTTTTCGGATTGGATCGTATCGTATCGGTTTTTTGCGATACGATCCGATCCAGTTATTGAATCAACCCCTCTAGATACGATACGATCCATTTTTAATTTTGACCTCCTAGATACGATCCGATCCAGTTTTCAAATCACCCCCTCTAGATACGATACGATCCGATCCAGTTGTTATTTTACCCCCCTAGATACGATACGATCCAGTTTTCAAATCACCCCCTCTAGCTACGATACGAAAATCCAGTTTTTAAATCAACCCCTCTAGATACGATACGATCCATTTTTAATTTCGACTCCTAGATACGATACGATCGATCTAGTTTTCAAAGTACCCCCTAGATACGATACGATCCAGTTTTTTTTCACCCTCTAGATACGATACGATTACGATCTGTTTTTTATTTTATCCCCCCTAGATACGATACGATCGAGTTTTTTACACCCCCTAGATACGATACGATCCGATTTTTATTTTGCCCCCCTTAGATACGATACGATCCAGTTTTTGAATCCACCCCCCTAGATACGATACAATCCAGTTTCACTTTTTCATATGCCGATCCCTGTGATAGACAGATATAATACTGCTATGATATGTTTTATGCGGAAAATTGCATTTAAATTTAATAAAATATGTTCAAAATATATTGTATTAATTATGATGTAAGTTACATCATGTAACACAAACTAGTAGTTTTCTGGGTTTATATTTTTCTGATAATAATTTTGATTATTTTATAATTTTTTTCCGTTACAAAAAATTGAAGAATTCATTTTTTTTTCTTAATTTCCAGGGACAATATTTTCAACAATGAGCGATTTGGGTACACGCGAACCATAAGAAAGCTAAATTCATCACAAATTTAACTACGCAAAAGGGGGTTATCTACTGTAGTTTATAAGATATCATAAAATTTGACATAATTAAAGATTAACATTTTAGGGGGGGGGCAAAATTGAAAATTAACATTTAAGGGTCACTTACGCAGCGTAAGTCACGCTTGATAAGAAATAAATTAAATTGGGCATGAACTTTATTCACATGAAAATTTACATAAAAAACCGTGAGACCACCACCAATCATTTTTCTTGGTCAAATTAATTTAGGTGCAGAATGAAGTTCTCGAAATTTTTTGACATGACTGAATTGATCGAAAAATATCAATGTGCTAAGTCTTTATGACTTGCCGTCTTGAGCCTGAAATATACAGCATGTGACATGCTGCATGTCCCAATTTTTGCATGCAATCTTTGTTTTTTGCTTTGTTCGAACACGTCGGTTAGCAAATTAAAAGTTCCATTGACCAATAAACGGTGTCAATCAGTTTTGAGCAAAAAACTAAGATCGCAACCAAAAATGTGACATGCTGTTACAGCATTGCTGTAGTCAATTTATATCAAGGACCAGCAGCTGGGTCCCAGCTATATATTTGTTTGAGATTTAAGTTTTTAACCAAAACCCAGTGACTTTGTCTGAAATGTTTTTATGATTGATAACGGTTTGTGGTATTATCTCAATGAACACCGTTTCGTGTTCGTTCACCTAACCCTATATAAATTAAAATACTGTCAAACCAAAAAAAATCACCATAAAAGCCAAAAACTACGACATGATCGATAGGTTGCACGGTACAATTTACTTTGGCTGCGGTTTATGTCCGGTTCACTTTTGCGATTAGATTCTAGGTTACAAAACAGAAACTGCGAAAAATTTTAAACTTGTATTTTCTGGTTTTCGTCGAAAATAGAATACTTTACGCTTTCGAAATAAAAAGTGGTACCATAAATAACCTGGTATATAAATCTTCAAATTGCAGGGTGAAATTTTTCAGAAATGAATAAACGTTCTGACAATTTTACGTTTAATTCAACTTATTTTCCCAAAATAACAATTTTTTTCCAAAGTTAAAGTTTTCACTCATCTTATTTATTTTTTTAAAAAGATTTAATTTCATAATGAAAAATATCCACGGTTATCAAGCGCGCTCATTGGTCAACTTTTTGCCCCATTTTTCTCAAGATGACTCATAATTCCAAAAAAATACCTTTTACCAATTTAAATCACCTCTACGGTACCTTCAATAAACTTAATATAATATAAATTTCTTGGTATTTACCCTACATTCTATTAATAAACGCACCGTGAACGTAGACACGAGTCTATAAAACTTGTAATATTCCAATTTGATATGTATAAAATTAGAATATAACAAACCTATAGACTCACGTCTACGTTTACGCTGAGTTTATTGATAGGATGTTACATCTTTTTCTCTACAGTATTTCAGATTCAAGCTGGTGAGAGAAAGTCCAGAAAACACCTGATCATACGCATGATGATTGGCTCGCGTTCAATAATATTGTGGTGATGTTGTTCTATCTCACGTTTAATTGATCGATGTAGTTTTGCTTTTTGGAGCTAAAATCTGACAGACTGTAATTGTTCACAAATCGCTTTCTATGTGCGAAAAGTTTACACGGAAAATTTTATGAAATAAAATATGCATATTATCTCAAAAAAAAATTGTTTTGTCAGTCAATAAGCACATCATTGAAAATTCTCGCCCATGTAATTTGAATATATCCCTATTAATTATTTAATAATTAAATAATTAATAGAGATATATTCAAATTTTAATGTTAAACTTTAATGAAATTTATTTTGTGATATAATCGCGAAAATGAATTCTCAAATTAAAAAAATAGCTAAAATAACTTTTCGGCAACCCGCATGAAATAACTTTATTAAACTCGGCTGCATTCACCGTGACACAATACAACGTTTCATACGTTTTTCTCTCACCCAGAAATTTTTCATTAAATAATCAAATTTTGTCGAAAAACAAACTGTTAACCCTTTAAGGGCCTCGGTGCATTTTGACAGATAAGGATATCCGCGGATATGGGCTCTTGATGAAAAACTTTTTACTGGGTTTATATATTCTTCTCAATATACCTCAAAATTGATGTTACATAATCCAGGCAACTTTTGTAACTACAGAATTTTGAATTATTGCTTTTTAAGAAAATTTTGAGTTCAAATTAAACTTTCCGAATTCGACAAATTATGAGAAATTTTTGGAAAATTTCCGAACATTATCAAAAAATGCCTTATTTTATGTTCAAATATTTTTTGCATTATTTGTTTCAAATCAACGAAAAAAACTCTTCATATGGCTACTTTAACTTTTCGCGTAGGTGACCACATATTTTTATATGCTATTTGAAAAATCATATGACACTTTTTGAGATTTTTGGTCGAAACTTTTTGGAAATATTTTGAAAATTTTTCCTATTTCTGGTTCAAAATTTTTCAACTAATTTTCCTGGAATCCTTAGCTGAAACTATTAGGAATGCCTACTTTCACTATATTTAAACATGTCTACGTTTTGTTTCTTCGCTCTTGTTTATACTCTGAATCATACTTTTTTGAATGAAAATACGGTTTGCGCGAAATATACTTTAGCCCTCTTTAATCAAAAATTAAAAAAAAATTATTTCACCGAGACTTGCCTGATTGGTAAGCCGACCCATCCACCACGTGAAATTTAATAAATTTAACTCATGAAAATAAAATATTTCTTTCGATGTGCTAAAATTTCTTTTTTTTTAGGAAATTTTAATTTTCGATTTTGACGTAGCAATCATATGAAATTAATTATATAAATTTTCGACGGTGGTCGAGACCATTTTTTGAAGCTTATAATTAATAAAAAAGAAATTTTAATGTAATTTAGACACTAAAGTACCAAACGCGCGTTTTTAGAGTGTTTATTTTAAAGACGATTTATAAAGTAAAAATAATCGATCTGAAAAAACGATTATACAAAGTGAGCTCAAAAGTGGCAACTTACGTTTGAAATACTTTTTATTCGAAAATTATGAGGTGGAAAAAAGTTTCCCATGAAGACAAAAAAATTGAAAAAATGGCAAACTGCCAAAATGCACCGAGGCCCATAAGTGCATGGCTACAAAACAGGCTACGCGGAAACTAAACTGAAATAGTTTGATTAATTGCAAATGAACCGTTTATATTCTTGAAACATACTTGGTAAAATATAACCGTAAAATATACTGAGCTTTGTGGTTTTTTAAATACAATGATAAAATTTGATGAGCTCAAATTTTTTTATCCATTTTAACTAACGTACAATCAACTTCCTATTTACAAGATCAAGCGTGGAAAATTATGTTTTTCTCTTATTAATCACGTGATTCTAAAAGCAAATTGATTGGATAGAAGATTTTTCGGGGAATTGCGGGAAAACTTGCGCGCCTGTAATTGGCTGCTCCTTTTCACGTTTCCCCCCGTCTCACTTTGATGACGCACCTTCTGCGTTAAAAAATGGAGTTCACGGAGTTTACTGTATGAATTTTACTTATAAAATGAATCGTTAAGTTGGAAACCTTAATAAGGTTACCTTATACAGTAAAAAAAAATATTTAAAACAATTCTCATTCCTTGCTTTTTGCTCCGTATCGATGTATTAACACTCCTACATTAAAAATTGAATTAATAATAAATCTTACAGCCTGAGTTTTCTCGTTTGCGACGTTTTTTTTCGTCCGCCGGGTAGACAGCCAAAGTTGCCTATACTTTGCTATATATTACGAAATAATTTGGCTGTCTAACCGGCGGACGAAAAAAAACGTCGCAAACGAGAAAACTCAGACTGTATGTCTAATAAGTTACAAAAAAATAATAGCCGTTTGACTGATTTTGCGTAATACGGTAAGACATCACAGAAAACGTTTTTCTATTGCATTTTTTTTTCAAATATTTGCTGCGTTAGTTTTAATTGGCGTCAAGACTTGAGGTGATTCGAATCCATGCTTTTATACACAGCTTTTAATCTGTCCTCAAATCACCTCAAGTGTCTAGAAATCACGTCTTGTCTCGACGCTTCTTGAAACTTAGGCGGTATTTAATATACACGTTTTTGTACTTTCCTAGGAACCAAGAAAATAGTTATTTGATAACTGGTCCGACTTCTGAGATTAAATTTCGACATTCTAGCCCAAAAACCTAAGCTCTTTTCAATGGAATCGTATAATGAACGTAAAACGTTAGACGTAATTACTGTTTTCAGTGAAGAGCGTTTTCCTCTGGGCTTCTTAAACTGAAAAGCAGTTTCGTTTTTGCATCCGATGGCCAGGGCTTTTTTTTAGATTATCATTTTTGATGAGTTTTTAAGTATCCAAATTGAACTAAATCGGCAAAAAGAATTAATAGAAGTCCAAGAATCACAACAAAATGGTGAATGACCAAAGATTCACTCTTGGTGATTAAAGTAGAAGAAATTTCCAAAACCGGTTGGTTTATGGTATAAATTTTTTCTACAAATTGGTAGACCTTTTGCGTCTACGCATTTTTAACATATAATTAGAGACCTCAGAGACCATAATAGGTTTTGAAAAATAAGAGTTTAAGGTTTAGAAGAAATACTATAAAGATAAAAGTGTTATCGTTTTGATCAAAATTTATATGAAAGTCCAAATTTGCTTATTTCAACCGAAAGAGACAAAAATCGAAGTTGAAGAACGAACAAATATTATAACATTTATCGAATATAGAATATTTTGGCTTTCAAAATGAGCGTACTAAATTTTTTTTCGTGACCACTGGTCCCTGACCAGGGACAAAAATATGATTTTCAAAGTCCATACTAAGTTTGTCACGTGCCTTCTATTTTTTTGGTCCGTTCAAAACCCCATAAAAATGAGAACTCAACCAGAAGAAAATAAGCTTTCATTCCACTTTTAATTTAAACTCTATTTTTTGGTTTCTGTTAAATGAACAAACGAATTATAGGAATTTGACCGGTCGTAAAAGTCCCGGCCGGTTATCAAGTTATAGAAAAAAAATTACAAACTCAAAATACAAAAAGCACTGAGCTTAGCACTCAATCTCGAGAGTCCATATTCGACCGAAATCATTCAATCAACGATGTGAAGCCTCCATTAATTTTTTTCCTTCCCAGCACTCAAAATTTTCAACTTTTTCGTTCCCATCGTCCACTTTCCCTTTCAATTTCCCGAGAGAATAGGTAGGAATTTTTAGCATTTGATAGCGGAAAGGCCAAAATCTTAGTGAGTTGGATAAAATAAACCAAACAGGTCAAGGAAATTAGTGTATTTTTTTAAAAATTACGCAATCTGGCATTTTATTGACAGTGATGCGTTAGTGAGTTACTATTTTTTGACAAACTTCTCGGGTTCGTGAATTCTGGCATCTTTAAATGACATTGCATTATTAATTTAACCGAAATTGGAACCATGAATTTAGTCTTTTACTCCTAAGCACTAAATTTGAAAAAAATTCACGAAAGTGTTATTTGGTGGGACAATTTCTGGTAGATTCTAACGGAAAAACTAAGTGAATTAAGGTCAGTCAAGCTTTGAGTAACGCGGACGGCGCAACATTTTTTTCCTGATTCAATTTTTAAGAATATTTGATTATCCCAAACATAAATATCATGTAAGAACAGCAAATATTACAAATAACACTGGTATACTGTATGTGACATACATATTTACCCCTCTTTCACACTATCCGGAATATTTGGGCCCTACTACTAATAAATACACTACGTTAACTACACAGGGCCCAAATATTCCGGATAGTGTGAAAGGGGGATATGCGGTGAAATTTCGCAACACTTCAGTAATTTAATTAGCTAATAGCGCCCACACATATGAACTAGACATATGAATTTTTACTTTTTTTTTTAATTTTTACGATTTCCTTTTCCCAACCAAAGTAACTCTTAATAGTAAATAGGGTGTCGACAGCGAAGAAATTTCGGCTTTTGGAAACGACTCATCGGATAAAGTTTTTTGCTAGCTCAAAATGAATCATACTACATTTTAAATGATCACAAATGTTTCAAAAAGTTGATCTGAATCGGACCATTTTTCTTATTTTTGTACAAAAACATTTAAGATTCATAAAAGTTTTTGAAAAAAAATTGAAAAATGGTCCGATTCGAATAATTTTTTAAAGTTTTGTAAGTATTTATGATCATTTTCAGCTATTTAAGAACTTAATTGGGTGAGTCGTTTCCAAAAACCGAAATGTGAACGGCGTGGACACTGTATTAACTATAGAGAAGTACTTTGGTTGGTAAAAAGGTATGTAGCGAACGTTCGCTGTGAACCGGACATTTTTTGTGCTCATAATCGTGTTTTGGTGGAGATAACCACGGTCACTCTCCCGGAACACCAAAAATGTTATATCAACCGTTTAGGTTTGATCAGTAAAGTTTTAAACCTTAATCATATGTGGCATATCATATATGCCGCATATGATATGCCGTTTAGCATACTACACCTCTTTTAAGGTAAGAATTTTTGTCGTGGTTGCAAATTTATTTTTTTAAATTACAAATGGAAATAAAAATTATGGTGTCTTTTTTAAACAATAATAATTAGACTCTATAATTTGAATTTAGTCGCAATAATCATATTTTGTCGTTCTTACGCAAGCAAAAAATATTAAATTTTTTGATGAAATTGCAAGCTGTTTTGAACTCAGATAACATTGAATAAATTTAAAAAACGAGATAAAGACCTTGGTCAAGTTGGCTTCCTTAAAACTTCAATTTTGCGCCCACCAGATATGTTTAATCAATTTTCACGACCCACCAATGGCCATAATCAACCTCCCGGAATGATCGATTTTCAGCAGCTTTTACTCAACCGAATGGAGGAGATGGGACCACCGATATTCTCGGAAAAATCTGGCCAAGTTTCCGAAAATCCCGCGGAAGATCCCACAAAGGCCCATCAAACTGGTTCTAATCTGATAAGACGGGTTGAGTGTCACCCTTTTTTTCTTCTAACATCCCGATCTGTCAGAGCTCTAGAAGTTTTTTCTAGAATTTGACGTCCAAGGCCGGATTAGGGTTGGATGAGTCATCCAATCCAGACGTTTTTTTCGGCGAAATTCGCGATAAAAATATGAATTAGATCCGCTCTATTTGGACAGGACAATATGTTGCTTAAATATGTTAAGCTGAAGCCAAAAATCCGATTTTTTATGCAAAAAGTTGACAACGAACAGTATATTAATTTCCAGAAAAATCGGAAATATACAGAAGTTATTTTATCTATCAAACATAGTTTTTATTCGACGTTTCGGCTAAACAGCCATTATCAGTGTAAGAGATTTGGATGAACAGGAATCGAAAAAAAATTTTTGTGCGAAATCGGGCTTCAATAATTAGCAAAATTACAATTTGAAAAATTATAAAGGTGCATTTTTCGCGAAACTGAGTAGTCGAGCCTCAAATTATCTGAGTCAGACAGGGTATTTTCTTAAAAAAATCAACTTTCGATCTAAATCTCTTACACTGATACTGGCTGTTTAGCCGAAATGTCTAATGAAAACTATCTTTGATAGAAAAAATATGATAAATTTATGTCTCGAAAACACTGAATATACAGAAATATGTACATTATCGAGGATAAATTTATATTTTTGGCCTTTGGCTAATACTCGAAATATAAAATTAATTATCATTTTTAGCAAAATCTTCAATTTGGGATAAAATCTGGAATTTAAAATCAATAATGAGTTTCAAACCAATTAAAATTAAAGATGGATTTCGGAAAATGAGTCATCTAATCTAGACGTTTCTTTCGGGGAAAATTTTGAGACAAAAATATGCATTTAAATCCGCTTTATTTGGGCAGAACAATCTGTTGTTTGCTATCGAAAAAGTTTTCACCAAAAATGCGAGGACCGGAAAATCGCCTACTACGGCCTCAGTTTGAGTAAGTCGGGTTGAGCCCCGAGCTCGCTGTATTTTTACATTGATAGGGAAAACCTAGAGAGAGGTCCGTAATAGTAAGAATAAGAATTAAATATGTTCACGTAAAATATTATGCAGTAGATAAGGAATATATCACATAAAGATATTGGAAGCAAGTTTACCGATATTTTAGAACGTCTTTGTATGGTTGAAAGTAGAAAAATGTTTTTCTTAGTGAATTGAAACTTTCAAAGTAGGTTTTTTTCGGTTGTCAGCATTGGAAATTTATCGTGCAGTTGAGGGAAATTGGTAGATGGTATTATTTTATTATCAGCCATAATAATCGATAAAAAATTCATAATGTTAAGGAATACGGATCGTATAATTTATACGATGCCTGTGTCACAGGCCCTGTGACACAGGCATCGTTTAAATTATACGATCCGTATTCCTTAACATTATCAATTTTTTTATTGTTTGCTTAACATTTTTGCATGATTTATATCCTTTTCCCAACCTAATTATATGCAAGGGTGCTTGATATTGGGACCGTGTGCACTCAAGCAATCACTAAGAAAATCACTGTATGACCCGAAGTATACTTCACATTATAGACCAAAGATATACGATCGTTCTAGCTGATTGATGAAATATATGATGAAATTAACACGGGTTCTTCATGATCGCCTTTTTTCAAAGACATTTCACATCAACTGCGTTGTATAATACGTATGAAAAAAAAAGAAAAAATTCGAAATTTAGAAAAAATATAAAAAAACGAAATTTCTGATTGACCAAAAATCAACTTTATCTAAATAAGAAACTTCTTACGGATGTGAAAACTGAATTCTTTCGAAATAATTTCTAAACAATGTTCAATTTGTTGGGTTGATTTTATGTAAAACCATTGATAATAAAGTGGCTTTAATGTTTAATACACAGAGTATTACAAGTTCAAACCAATGTTTGCCATTGTTTTACAATTAATTCGTAAATTTAAAACTTAACTCCGTGGCGTATATTAGGTAAGATGTCTTCAAAACTATTTTTTATTGATTTTTAAGCAGTTCAACTCGAGTGATATCAAAGTCCTGGATAAGTTATCCAGAAGACCAAATGGCAACTTGATGTTAATTTTCATAAACCGAATATTCTCTCCGATATTTTGTGAATGAATTTCCATCTCAAAATTCAGATAATTATCTATCTAAGGGTGAAAATAATAATAATATCAAATCCATCATGTAGATTCAAAGATATTGGTCGATTTATGCATGTTGCCATTTTGTTTTCTGAGTTAGTTAAAACTCAAAATACTTGAAAAAACAATTGGCTTTAAAATGATAAAACATTTATATCGATAGCCATATATATATTCGGATATTTTTCATACAATGCAGTCGGTGTCTTCTGGTAGATGGTATTATTTTTGGAATTATGAGTCATCTTGAGAAAAATGGGGAACAAGATTGACCAATTAGCGCGCTTGAAAAGCGTAGATATTTTTAATTATAAAATAAAATCCTTTTGAATTATTAAATAAGTGAAAAATGCGCCAAAAACATAAAATTTTTATTTCTGACGTTCCATTATAGACCATAATTTATGGTGCAAAAAATCAGAAAAAATTAATGAAAATTAAATATAGTCAAAAAGGCATGATTTGTTTACTTTATCAAAAAAATAGAAAAAATCAGACGTCCTCATTGGTTGGTTAGATTACCTGCATAAATAGACTTCCATTTTCAGAGCCAGTTCACCTCAACTGCAATGTAGATTGATTTTTGAATTGGCGAAAACTTGAAATATAGTACGTAGATTATATAATCAATTTTGGACAAATCTTTAGTTTGAAATAAATAATGAGTTTTAGACCATTTTTGTCGAATATGATTAATGTTTATTTGAACTTCAGAAGATTTCTTCAAACTTTTTTGTATGCTCGGCTATCACTTTCAAACCAACAATCTACCTTCAAAATAACATTGACCATGCCAAACTAAATAAAAATGATGAAACATAAAGGAAGGTGAGATGTTTTCTACACGCAATGTTTAACAAATAAAAAACAAATAATGCCTAGCTATCTGGAGACTCGTTCTAATGGGGCATTGGCACTCTTTCGTAATGACCTTTTTTTATTCAAGTTAAGGAAGTGGTCGTGATTTTAAATTATTAAATCTTAATTTTTTGAATATTTTAATTTGATTATGCTAATTTATCTGACCACAAAAGGGGAATTTTTAATTTTGTGGCTGATAAACTAGTTTTAAATCTATTATAGATATGTATGTAAAATTTATGCAAATGTACAACGATATGAAATCGGGCTTCTAAGTAAGTTTAGACTGCGGTCTTACCTATAGGGTTAACTATTAGTTAATCCTATAGGTAAGCCCGCAGTCTAAACTTACCTAGAAGCTCGATTTCATATCGTTGTACTTTTGCATAAATTTTACATACATACGATACTTACATACATTATAAAACATCTTCGATTAATCTTTGATGTAGCAATTCAGACAATTATCTAACTCATCGATTAGTTTTTCTATTTTTGACACTAAATGCATTGTTTTTGAGTTTCCATCAAAAATTATATGAACTTCCCTCAAATTCATCGGGTTTTGAATGTTTGGAGGAAGATTGTTGTTATTTTCTCACGTAAGCTTCAACTTATTGACCCTGAAGTTCTAAAAAAATATATAAAAAACGCGTACTTATGGTAAACTGGTTCAAGTAGTCATGTTCAACGAGGTGTCGATTGAGGCTATGAGATCTAACAATATCCTTGTTTTTTTAAATTTGTGCGTTGTCAATAAACAAACATTTGAAATTGTATTTAAAAAAATTATCGTTTTTATTTTGGTTTATCTAAATTCATGAAATAATTAATTAACCAAAAATCAGAGACCACTCCCTTAACCTTTGAGTTGATTATTTGGACTAAGTGGCGTCGTTGCTTAAAATTGGACTCTTTTGCTTTTAAAAAGACGTCACTTCGTTATTAAGAAGAAGCGGTCCAGGAAGGAACGAATTTTTGATGAGAAAATTGCAGAAAATGAATCGGAAGTAGCTATTTCCGGTTTAATGAGTCTTTTTCTTAGAAGTTCAAGATAATTATAATTTTTTCCAAAATTATATTAAAAGTCTTTATTTTCAGCCATTTATGTTTATAAATAGTTAATTTTGCACTACAAAAAATTCCTAAGAATATCCAATAAATAAATTTAGGTAGCGGCCTTTATTTTGCCTCTCAATGTTTGTGCATATTTCTTTACGATTTTAATTGGACTTTGCTAGTTTGGTCTAGTACATTATACTATTAAAATACTACTGATGTACTAGACAAAACTAGCAAAGTCCAACTAGAGACTCTTGCTATTATGAAAAAACTTTTATGCCATATCTTGATATAAACAATAAGTATTGACTTTTGAACAAACTTGGTGTTGCGAATAAAAAATTACTTTGAAATAAATTCCTTCGTTTTTATAAAACATGTCTCAGACGGGTTTTTGTTTGATCATGAGACACTGACAACCGTCTTGAAAAGTTACAAGATTTAGTCAAAAATTAACGTGATTAAACGTGATTTTTATAACTGATTACACATCCAATCTAAAAAAAGCGTTTCAGCATTGATATACTCGTTATATGGTGTGTTTTGCGAATACATTTTTAGTTAATAAATATCACAATAATATTTATTTGAGTTTGTATTAATTTTCGATAAATTTTCTAAATATTTTTCAAAAATAACAAAAATACTGTATTCTAGAGAAAAAACAGGTTCATAAACAAATGATGTGTAAAATAAGGCTCCAAAACGCTGAATATTAGTTGTATATTCATATATATTGTGGGAAAATTAGTCCGTTATAGGCAAATATTTTTCTAAATATTTTTGAGTCAAAAATAATTCCAGAATGGATGGAAAATAAAAGGTTTTATCAGTTACGTAGACGACTGTTGTTTGTGCATTAAAAAGTCAGAAAAAGAAACTATTTTAAAACAATGAATAATTTACACCCGAATCTAGTGTACACAAAAGATGAACCAATAAATGGTGAAATGACTTTTTTAGACATGACAAATTGTCATTGACAATATATTTTGATAAAAAATATGAACTCAAACATTATAAAAAACCACAAGCATCAAAAGTTCTAACGAATTTTAAAAGTGAAACCCTAAGAATTATAAAATTTCGAGTTTAATGGGCAGTATTTATAGAGTAAATGACACAACTAGTGACAAAATTTTATTAATAATGGCTATTCACGTTCATTAGTTGACGAAAAAATCAAAATTTTACACCAAAACCCAAAAAAAGAACTGAGATAAAAGAAAATCCTGAACGAAATTTTAATTTTGACATTGACTTGACATCTTCAAGATGTAAAAAAATAAAAGAAAAATTTCGAAGAATAATCAAATTAAAAAATCCAGATTTTAATGTTTCATTTTCGGCATGGGTATATTTTGCGGGCCAATGCGGGCCAAAAAAAATGGCCCGCAATGAGGGTAAATCGAGCCCAGGAATCCGAATTCGACATAGGTTAAGCTCTNGTTCCTACGGAACCCTAATTTTCTCACCCCAACCCTATTTTTTTTCCTGACAAACAAGTTTTGCACGGCTTTATTGCATTTGGCCCGCAAAATATACCCATGCCAATCTGGTTGTATATACGATTATATATGTTTTTGTTCACAAGAATATCTTGGTGAATCAAAACGTCCATTAAAAGAGCGCCTAAAATAACATCAATATGTATCAAAGGCTACGGCGATATATAGCCACACGAGAATTTGTCCTCAATATCAAGAAGAACTTTAGAAAAAATATGGTACTATTCCAAATAGAAATACCACAAAATTTTTGAGTGAAAGGGTTAAAATTCTTCATAAAAACCTTTTTTATGATGAAAACCGTACAATAATCGAAGCCCTGTATATTGGTTACAAAAAACCAATTCTTAACGCTCAAGTTAAACATAAAAATGTTAAACTTTAATAAAATAAGGCATACATGTAACATGTTCAGCGTTTTGGATCATTATTTTACATTTGTCATGTTACATTTTCATTTGTTTATCAACCTTCTCTTTTTTTCTCTAGAATACAGTATTTTTGTTATTTTTGAAAAATATTTTTGAAAAATTAGTACAGAAAATACTGTATTCATGAGGTGAGAAAAAATTAATTTTGTTTATTCTGTTCCACAATTGTTATTTTAAGTATCTGAAGATCGAAAATTAATACAAACTCAATTAAATATTATTGTGATATACTCGTAACCATTTTGTCAAAAAATATTTTTGTTTGTCTTTTGTACAAAAGTAACTAAAAAATCAAAATTTTGTATCTGAGGAAGTTCTCGGGAAGTCAGAGGGCTGATTTTTGTGCGGAATAAAAATGTTTTCGTATTTTTTGCTTTCTTAATTTGAATTTTTGTTTGAAAAATCTCGGTAACCATACACACGATAAAGTTTTTTTTTGATTCATGGGATGATTTTCTCCGATGTTTTAATGTTTATTTCTGAATTTTTTTGTATAAAAATAAAGTTTTTTTCCTTTTTCGTATTTTGAAGTACTTTCAAAAAACACAATTATCAAAAAAGGTATCAATCAAGTTTTTGAGTTAAATGCTAAAGCCAACCTTTTCCACGCCTTTTAAAAAATTGAAATTCAAAAAGGTGTGACTCGATGAGAGACAGCTTTATTATTCCATATTTCCCTCAATCTACTGTATAATCGGACAGTGGTAATGTCATTTACCTAATATAACTTACGGACGATGATGCAAGAAAAATTTGGTTATCATCGGTGACAAAAGTGGGAAAATATACGTCATTAGTAGAATTCCGGGTTTTTTTTTCGGGAAATTTTGCCTTTTAGTTTTACAATTTTTTTACTCGTCGATTCAATCTACACTATTATGATGAAATAAATTAAATACACATTAATATCTTTAAGCCTACACGCCTACGCATTTTTTGAAAATTCGGTGTCATAAATTTTAAAGGGCTGTAAATCACTTTCAATTTTTATGATTTTCAACATTATGTTTTCAACATTTTTGCATGGGAATTTTATCTTTACATCATGCTTAACTTTTTGAAAAATGTATTCAATGTAAAAATAGAAATGAATCAAAATGACCATTTCGAAACCTCAAAAAATTGAGAGTTCTTTTAAACAGCCTTTTTCGCGTTTATTGGATAACTTAAAATATGATTATAGAGTTAACTATTAGACAGTCTTTTGTCACCGATGATAATCAAATTTTTTTTGCGTCACCAACCCTGAGTTATATTAGGTAAATGACATTACCACTAATTGAGACTCTAAAAAGTTAAGAAGAACAAACCATAACAAAAAAGTGTAACTTTGGATTTAATGACTTGGTTTCAATATCTAAAATAGAAAAAGGACAATAATTTTATAAGATGCAAGTAAAAAGTTCAATTGATGTGTACATTAAAAAAAATTTTTACATTTAATTTAACGCGTAATAAAACCTATATACTGTATGTAACATTTTAACTACCGATCTTAGTTTTTTGCTGAAACCTGATTGTTACCGATGATTGGTCGATAAGGCTGTAAATTTGTTTAACACCTACGCTTTTTTTAAATCTAAGCGTTCTGATTAGAGCAGGCTTGTTCCAGCAAAAACTGAGATCGGGAGAAAAATGTGACATGCTGTAGACAAAAAATTACAATGTTGTTACTGCACATTTTAGAATGTAAAAAATACAAAAATGAGGCCCAACTTTTTATTGATAAAAATCTTCAAACTTCACCAGTCCAGCCAAGCCAAATTTGAGTTTTTCAAAAATCGTTCAAAATGTAGGAAAAGGCTTCAGGCATAAAATTTTTGACCCGAAATTGCACTTTAGTTTGGTTAACCATAAAAACTAAAAATACTTATTTTTGAAAATACAAACTAATCAAATTTTGAAAATTACAAATTCTTAGGGTAAAAAAGTCTCATTTGAAAAGTCTCATTCGAAAAATACGCATTTTAGATCTCCAAAAAGTCTATTTACATTTTTAAGTTTATATCTGTTTAATCTTGAAATGGATATACAATCCGACAACTAGTAGAAAAAATGTGATATTATTGGAATGTTGTTACAATGGTTAAATCTTCATTTTATAGAAATAATTGAATAAGAGACTAAATCATTTGGTGGAAAATACGAAAAAAAGATGAGCTAAATCCAACCAAAAATCGGTCTTAGAACTGTTTAGCAGCTCAATCAGGCGACCTGATTCAGGCCTGAACTTAAATTGGCGAGATGACTCATACTGTGTGAAACTCTTAATAAAAATCAACCAAAAAAACTTGGGGACCTATGACGAAAGAAAATTTAATTAACATCCGGGCCACAAATATGGGCTACATTCTTAACTTAAGGAGAGGGTGTTCAACACGCTCCACTAATAAAATAACCAAACATCCTCGTCAGAAGGTCGCGAAAGGGTATTAGGACGTCTCCGCCTGGTTTTCCGGTGTGTTTCTGGGCCACTTCTGCATTTTAACGTGGATTTCGAGTGAAAATGCAACAATTTATATTTAACTTATTTTCCCGAGATAACGGACCGACAATGTCTTCAACACGGGCCGCGTTACACGGCCTTATCTTGAATATCGGAAAATACAATTCTTTATATATTTTTTAAAACGTATTTTTTATCAGCAGGAGCAACCAGCAATAGGATCAGTATGGAGCAAATGGAAATGGACTAAAAAATCGTAAATTTTTTGGAAAAAACTGTTTTAATGTGTTTACATTTGATTAATTCAAAAATAATTTTTAGGATATTCAATTTTCAAAATAAAACTCTGGAAATATTTAATTTTCGAGAATAACATTAGAGAAATAAATTCAGTGTTTCCCTAAGATTATTTCTTAACCAATTTCCACCACCCTCCATACGCGCATTGCATCCAAGATCATTTTGTAAAAATCAAATTTCACCATATTTTCTAGATATCGATGAATGTTCCTCCGCCACTGAAAACCCTTGCTCAGAATACGCAATCTGTACAAATTCGTTAGGTTCTGCAACTTGCGAGTGTAAAAAAGGATTTACTGGTGACGGTTTTGAATGTATCGACATTCACGAGTGTGAATTAGGAACACACAACTGTGCTGCACTTGGGGGATCTTGCTGGAACAAACCTGGCGGATATGGTTGTAAATGCAACATTGGATTTACTGGATCTGGCTGGAAATGCACCGGTTAGTAATTTTATTTAATAAAAATTAATGTCAAAATGATAAATTGAGGGGAAAATTGAGAGGAATTCAATTACTTTTCAATTTTATTCAACGCTTGTTATAGATATCAATGTTTTAAACAATTAACGAAAAAAAAAATCTTATTTATTGGTGAAAATCCAGATTTTAAGGGGTTGATAAATGTAAAATGTTGGAATTGCTGGGGAAAATTGCCAGTTTCTCTAGCTTATTTTGGTCTAGTTTTTTCTCAAATCAAGAACAACTGTCGTTTTTAGCATTTGAATTTATTAAACTGGAAATGAAATATTCGAAAAAAGTGTTCACAGCATTTTGAAATTTTCAACCTATAAGCGTAAAAATACTCAGCAAAATCGAAAAATGCAAAAATTTCAATTTTTTTTAAAATCATTTTATTTCGAATTTGTATAGCTGTTTATAGTGATATACAGGGGGATTCTGGGGGAACCCCTGGGGGAACCAATAGCTCCGGCCCAATATTGCCGAAATCGCCGATTTTTTTGAAATTTATATCTCAAATTACTTAGTATGCGTCATGAATGACGTCACTTACAGGATTATTTTTCCCAAATCTACTCTAATCAACTTTTAGTTGATTGCGTTAGATGAAGAATTACATTCTACGCATTTTGGTGATTCACGTTATTCAAACCTATCGTAAAACTCCTTATAAAATTGAAAAATTGTTTGACATATGACGTCATTTCCAACGCCTACGCGTTTTTCATTTTTTAAACGAAAAAATTTATTTTTGTTCCCATATCCCTTTATCACTTTTTGGTTAGAATGCGTAGCCACTACTTCTTTTAACGTGTGATTTTAACGTTGTGGCTATGCATTCTAACCAAAAAGTGATAAAGGGATATGGGAACAAAAATAAATTTTTTCGTTTAAAAAATGAAAAACGCGTAGGCGTTGGAAATGACGTCATATGTCAAACAATTTTTCAATTTTATAAGGAGTTTTACGATAGGTTTGAATAACGTGAATCACCAAAATGCGTAGAATGTAATTCTNCTGTAGATTGTGTCCAAAAAAGGCGACGGACTGTTCAAATAAATAATCGTTTAAATTTGAGAAATAGGGCCTTCATAAAAAAATTATAGCTTTTAAATATATTCAGTTTAGATATATCTAACTAATTCCGAAAACACACAAATAAGGAAAAATCATGCGAAAATTAAAAAAAATGACAATTTCCAGTATTCTGATTGCTTTAATTTTGACCTATCAAACGCAATAATTTTCATAATAAGATTTTTTACACCGTTTAATAGGTAAAAATCTAACCAATCAGAATACTGGAAATTGTAGTTTTATCATTTTTTGTGAATTTCAAAATACACAACCCAAATTATTCGATTTCAAATCGACGTGTTATTGGCGGTCGGATTAATAGATTTTTCTAAACCGTAAACATAATATTATTTTAACTATTAGTCTTTGACAGCCGAGAATTTTATTTAGGTTAGTTTAGAAAAAACGATTAATTTATGATTTTGAGTATGAATAGAATGCTATTAATTTAAAATTGAGATAATCGGGTTTTTTCAAAAAACATAACAAAACAATATCGTTTTTTTTTTAAACTATTAGTCCAATTTTCCTAATATATCGATAATTAAACGTTGGTAGGTGTAACGACTTCACCCTTATTTTTTACCTAGGACGGGGTGTATCGTTTAACTAGGGTGAAGTCGTTACACCAAAGTTATACCAAGGTATAATTATCACATATTTACTCTATTTATGACTGACTTAATAAAATTTCTAGAATTTCCAAGTTCAAATTATTTAGTTTTTTTCTCTGTTATTTTTACTTTGAAAAGGGAATAAAAATCCGAAACGTCGTAATTATTAAATCATTTGAAAACAATATCAGTTATTAGTAATAACTTATCACACCTTAGGAATTTCATTGAAACCCACAGCGAAATTCTTATCGGTCGAAATTTAAACTTATCGCGAATTTTCATCTCACATGGCTTTTTAGACCATGATTTCCATAACATTGTGTAAAAGTTGATTTATGAACAAAATCAGTTTTTAAATACTTGAAAATAATTTAAAAATTAATAAAATACAAGCAAATTCCAATTAAATTTTCAAAATTTATCAAGTTATGTTTTCAAGAGTGATTTCTGTGTTTCTGAAATTAAAAAAGACGACTAAAATAACATATAAAAAAAATTCAAAAGTCCCTTTTTTAACAAAGAGTTCTACGAAAGAAATTATATTTCCTTAAATACGCATTTAAATCAAAAAGACAATCTCGATTGAAGGACTTACTAGCTTTCCGGTAACCGGAATCCGGTTCATATGAAAACGTATAATTCGAAAATATTTTGGTACTCGAGACCCCTTGATTTATCAACTTATCTATCAATTATATGAAAATCATTGGTGTCCCTCAAAATGAAATAATGCGTTTTTCATATTTGGCGTTAAATTTTCCTTCCGGTGAGCCACATCGTGTTCTATAGTCACTTCCGGTTTCAAACTATCATATTTTGCTGCTGAATAAGCAATTTTTTAACTATGACGTAAAAATTAAATTAAAAAAGTTCCAACAGTAATGTTTTTATAATTAAATATCGATCAGTAAACGAACCATGTAATAACTCTGTCGGTTCATTACAATAACTGCTGACATCAGCGATTTGAGGCGGCGTGGTTCCTATTTTATGAATGGAAGCGGACTTCCGCCTAAAGGTCAAGTGATTTTGCCATTTTTTGATATTTTTAGAAGAAAATATGAATTTTTAATTTTTTTGTTCACCAAATCTATTTGAGGTTATTTTTTAAGCAGAAAACCTCACATCAAATGTACCCATACTAAATCAAGTCTTAAAAAATGATGAATAAAACAAAACATGATGAATTTCAACTCTGTCTTTTTAGACAAAATTTTAAAAACTGAAAGTTCTCTTGCTCAATCAACTTTTCATTTAACTCGCAGAGGCCTGATTGACATTTTGTTTTACATAGCTAATGTGAACCCGTTTTTTGACATTTAAACGTTGACACTTAAACGTTAAATTAATCGACCAATATTTTCAAAACATCAAGATTATTGAGTGAAGCATAAGCGGGGAAAAATTTAGTAGTACATGTGTATATTTTTATAAACCACTAAAACCCGACGAATTTGAGGGGGAGTTTATAAGATTTTTGATGAACTTTATATTGAATATATACTAAATTAAAAAGTGCAAGAACTGTATTGGTGGATTTTGGTCTAATCGTATTCAAAATCCACCATTGTACTTAAAAAGTATGTTACGATATAACTTATTAGACATTTGAACGAAAAAATCGACGAAATTGACAATTTAAGGTCATTTTTAGCCATTTTTGGATACAAATTGTAAGTAGATTTTTCTTCCAAATTCAGTTCTCTATCAATCCCATGGGTCGTTTGGATCATTCCATGACCTCCAAAATCGACCTTTCTCAGGTTCACCCACTCTCATGAGTATATCATTCTGATCTATATCGATTCAATCATATCTTTAATTGAGAAAGAACGAGCATCCCGAGTCAAAGGCGGCGAATTAATCCAAATAAATTCGGCCTTTGAAAACGACTTATCTGATTAAGTTTTTAGATAGCTCAAAATGAGCACAAATATTAAGAGAAAAATAAATTAACAAAAAAAATGGTCCGAATCAGACCATTGTTTCCAATTTTTAAACAAAAACTGATAATCAAACACTTCAGTAATCTCAGAAAAAAATCTAAAAATAGTCCGATTCGGACCAAACCTTTTTATTTATTATTCACTAGATATTTGTGCTCAGTTTGAGCTATCTTAAAACAAAATCAGATAAGTCGTTTTTAAAATCCGAATTAATTCGCCGCCTTTGACTCAGGATGTTCGTTCTTCGTCGATTAAAGATATATCGAAGATTATACTGGTTGAGTTATCTGTTTTGTATGGCTTTGAGCGGACCTAGACTTAGTTTTGTGGGTCCGCTCAAAGCCATACAAAACAGATAACTCAATCAGTACTTGTGCGTTATTTTTCACTNACACGTGATAACTGTGACTGGTGACCAATCACATCACACGATTCTTCACCAGGCGACCCACCCATTGGTCACCAGTCACAGTTGTCACGTGTAAGTGAAAAATAACGCACAGGTATAATTTTCGATATTAGCGATATCAAAAAATTATTTTGTGATATTTTTTATGGTGATTTAGTTCAATTGTTTCAAATTAATTTTCAAATCGACCATTAATTTGACAAGGTCATCAAATAACAAACCGTATATATTATGCGGATTTATGAAAATGTACAACGAGTTGCTAATACGGCCTTTCGGTATATTTATCCCATATATTCCAAGAGGGCCTCTGAGGGCCTGTATTACAATCATTTTTTTTCTACATGGTGATATTATCACTTTAAAAAAAAAGAATAAAATTCATTTTAGAAGGCATAAAATCCTGATTTTGCTCACATTCTCAGCAGCGTGATATCCAAATAATTATTAAGGATAAGGTCAACATATGTTATTATTATTCATTTAGACATCAACGAATGCGACAAGCCAGTTTCGCCCTGCCACGATCGTGCCAAGTGCTTCAATGAGCCAGGAACATTCAGATGTCAGGAAATAGTTTATTATTTAATCCAAATTGAACATCAACCCTAGACCAGCAAGAATAAGAAGTTTGAATGATGCGAGATTTTTGTGTGCATTGTTTGTACCATCTTGAAATCAGACTTTTTAATTGGTCGATCGCATTTTCGTCCAAAATTTAAGCTCACGATTTAATTTAAAAAAGGCGCAAGAACATTTTTTCATGAGTGGAGCCACAAATTTTGTTTGGTGAATATTTGACGAAAAAGAACCGGTAAAGGATATTAAAAATGGAATTATTCGAAGTGCCTTTAGTAGAATAAACTGGTAAATAAAAGTTTTGACTGGTCATTAGCGGAAATTAATAACAATTTTTTTTTATAATTTTAGATGATACGAAATATTTGAAAAATATACCTGTTAATTTAACAGATGATATATTATCGGTACATGAACCGGGTTAGTTTTAAGTTGAGTCGAGGTTTAAAGTGATTTGAAGCCAGATTTATAGCTTTTTGGATAATTTCATGTTTTCGAATCACCTCAGTCTCGACGCCACTTGAAATTCACGCGTTATGAGTTAACAGAAAATAGATTACCGGTACATGTATGATGATTTCACTTGAAATATCAATTCGTCTATCGAGTTGAAGATACATCATAATGGCTAGTCACTTTGAAGATTGCATTGCTAGATTTATTATATTTTTTCTTTCTGAATACTGGTAACCGGTAGATACACTAGAAAGAACAAAATTTGAATGTGAAATTTATAAAACACTTCCGGTTTGATTTCGTAATCAGCAGTAGCAAACATCTATAAACCATGGAATTCTAACGTGGGGTGATGACTACATTTAAGCGGATTGTATCAAAACCGGAAGTAATTTGTAAATTATTTGGTTATTTCTGAGCAATTTCGATTTGGTTTCTCGTAAGATATGTTAGAGTCGACTTTTCATTTTTAAAACCGATCCAGATTTGCAGTCAAAACATGGGTTGGAAATTGGAGTTTTATAAAAACATGGCTTAGGAATCCAACTTGGCAAAATTTTTGATCACATATATCCTATTCCGAGTACTGTAGATCAAAATTGCCTAGTACAAATACAAACCAATTGTGTGTTCAATTCAGGGATTTGATTGGTTGGTTGGCCCGTCTCACTCTCGTTTGTATTTGGTTGTATTTTTACCTTGAATTTTTTACCTTGTAATTGGTTTGTATTTTTACCTAGGCATTTTTGATCTACATGTACTCGGAATAGGATATGATATTGATTTTGATCACATATATGATATATCCTTTCACCAACGGAACTCCATCTCAAAAACGTTAACTATCTCTAAAGCGCGAGTTCGAATCCCACTAATGTTGTTTTAGTGATTGTCTTAGTGATTACTTGAGTGATTACACACTGATCAAATTTAGCGGTCTCAATATCAATAATTTTATTATTGATTTCAAATATTTTTATTTCAATTTTCATTTGAAATGAATGAATTTGATTACACAGAGAAGGACAAAACCTACACGCCTGAAACGAAGACACATACGCGAGAACCTCAAATCCAATGGAAAGGAATTTCCCAAACTATATATTCCGTTCGAAATGTGTGCCTTCGAATCAACTAGATTACAAAATACAAAAAGTTTTGCCATGCTCCGAGTGTACACTATAAGTTTATGTGTACACTTATATAACCTTATCTTGAAAGTATTAGAATAAGGGTCAGGTAAACTCGTGTTCAGTGTACACGGTATAAAACGAAGCAAAGCTGTTTCTTGGGAAAGGCGAGGGTTAGGGTTAAAAAATAGGGTTGTGTTCCGCAGGAACAAACGACCATATTTTTGAACAATAAACATAGACTTTTCCGAGAAAAGTTTTGCCATGCCACGAGTGTACACTATAACAGTTATTTTTCTATAAACCAGCAAAATTTCCCGCACAAAAAATGAAAAAGGGAACTCGCTAAACAGCGGGTTCCCGCACAAAAAATAATTAAACTGAGACTTTCAGCTTTTGATTATGATTCTTTTTTTTTAACTTAAAAAAAAGGTTCTAGACGTAAAATTTAATATTGATTTTAAATTCATTCACTTTCAAATAAAAATTGAAAATAAAAATATTTGAAATCAATAATATAATTTTACGTCTAGAACATTTTTTTTACATATTTGTTAGTCTCAGTTTAATTATTTTTTTGTGCGGGAACCCGCTGTTTGGCGAGTTTCCGTTTCCAGTTTTTGTGCGGGAACCCGATGTTTGGCGAGTTTCCGTTTCCATTTTTGTGCGGGAACCCGATGTTTGGCGAGTTCCCGTTCGAAAACAAAAAGCAGGAACCCGCCAAAAGTGGGAAGAGTGACCCGAGACCAAGCACCCTTGCCTATAATCATACTCAAGACAATCACGAAGACAACATTAGTGCGATTCGAACACGCGCTATAAAGATAGCAAACGTTTTTGAGATGGAGTTCCGTTGGTAAAAAGATATGAACCAGTCTCTCACAATTAGAATTTTCAGCGTTGAAAACTTATGGGGTATTGAAAGAAGAGATCACCAGTTCCTCCGTTGCATGTTCACGTTTGACCAATGATGGCGTCCAAAATGAGGGTCCAATGCGCAACGGAGGGACTGCAAACCCCTTCTTCCATATATTTGACTCCATCCGCAGCCAGTATATTAAACAAAATAATGTTATTCTTTAAAAAATATGGGGTTTGACAAAACTTGGTCAAAAATTATATACGAAGTTATGTACAAAGTTAATACACACGTATAACTTTGTTTCGTAGTATTATCTGAAATATTTAATAATTTCTGTAATTTCCCACAGCAAAATAATATAATAATATAAAATTATAATTTTTTTGTGTTCTGTTAAGATACATTTTTAATTTTAATCCGATCCAAATCAGTAACAGCTGCTCAAAATGGCGCAATTTACGCTCGGAAATTATCAAAATTAAGAGGCTCTTGTCTGTTTCCGTTGAAAACTCGTGAATAAATTTTGCGAAGTTGTTCATGATTACTTTCTAGGACAACATTTTGTGTAAAACCGTCAAGTTTGAGTGGCAATATCTTGAAGGTTAAGTTAACTCGTAGGAACCGTTTGCTTAACCTGTGTACTCAGAACTAATAAACAACCCTGTACTCAGACAAGTGCCAATCGGCACTTAAAAACTTTGAACAATCATATTGAATTCTCTTTGCATACCCCTAAGTTATAATTTGACTAAATTTAAAGCTCAAAAAATTTCGGTAACCCTTGGAGGCTCCGAACTATTTTAAAAAACACCTGTAGATTAATACCAGAAAATTGCAGGTTGCTCCTGATGATTCACTTTATAGGAATTTTTTTGAAACTGCATTTTATAAGTAAAACTTTTATTTATGTGATAGTGATTTCGATAAATTGCGTAGGTTAGGTTATTTTTTCGAAAATCCCTCTAGATTAAAGACCGAAATTGCAGGTTATTCTTGAGAATCACTTTTTAGATAAATTTAAAATTTTTAATCTTTCCATTACTTAATTTTTTGTTCTGACGTCTCCCATTTCCTCACAAACAATTGCGTAGGTTGAAGCACAATTTGTTAATGTCACTTTTTCATAGGGTTAATAAAGTCAAAGTGTAAATAACATACTATTAAAGTTTAAGTCTATCATTAATCTCGAGGACTAGATTACAATAAAGTTCCAAGCACTTTTACTCTTCTCGTAATAAGCTCTCAAAGTCGCACCACTTAAGTGGTGCAGGAGCCTCCAAGGGTTAAAGAATAAATAAGTAGTGCGGCCTTATTCAATTAATAAATTTATATTTTTCATCTGACGTTTTCATGTCAATTTATTTTTGAAAATTTTTTTGGATCGGATCAAAAATATTTTTATGCGTGTTTTTATTTTGACAGACAGAAATATGGAAATTCGTTTGTAATTTACTATAAGTGTCTGCGTGCTGCATGAAAAGTCAGTGCCAATTGGCACTGTTTAAGTACACGGTTCAAACTTGTGTAATTTTTTGGAAAAAACTTATCAAATTTCCTTATAAAGGCATATCATATACATGCTATGAGCTCACTGCGGCAAAGTTATTTTTAGAAGTAGCAGTTGCGATTGAAAATATTCCTGTGGTTTTTGTGGTGAACTTTATTCATACCCTATGGTACCATTCCCCTCAGAAGGTTGCGTCAAAATTGCTCTATATATTTTTTAAGTAAAAAGCATTAAAAAACGTGTTATACCCTTTTTTTTAATTTCAGTCTTTAACTCGTGTACTCAGTCAGTGACGATTGGCACGCCCATTCATAGTAAAATACACAGGTATTTCATGAATTAAATAATGCTTTAGTTTGTCGCAATTCTCTATTTTTGGTTCTATAATATTTTTTAACTTTTCCAGTTAGTGAATAAGAGCCATTTAGTCAGTCAAAATCGTTAAGTCGAAATTGTAAAACTAAAAGAAATAAAAGGAGTTTTTTTATCTTGAAAATATTATTTTTCAAACTTTAATAGTCTTTTTTTCATAGAGAATAATAATATGTTTTTTACTCGGAAGCGATGTAAATATTTAATGGTATAATCAAAAATCATTTCTTAAATATAGATTTTCACATATTGCCAGCATCGTCAGAAAAACATATGAATTTCAAATTTAATTGGACTTCAAAGTTTATTCAATCTTACATTAAAAATTGTTCGGACTTTTAAAAATAAGTTGAATCATAAGTTCGTGGCATTGTGTGTAATTATTCTTTGAAATCAGTATATCTAGGGTTGTTTTGAAATGATGAGTACACGGGTTAAAGTCTGAAAATCATGGAATTTATGGACGTTCTAAAGTTTCTCCAAAGAAATTTCAGTTGTTAAATGCGCTTTAACCTCCTTAAAGATAAAGCGACGAATAATTGAAATTAGCATCAAGATGCAGTAAGAAGAGAACCGAGACATAACCGTTGATCAAGGTTAGAAGCTCATCGTTCTTATATGCCAATTTGCACAAAACTGAGAAACAATTGAGTTTGCGAGGAATCATAACATTTGGAGAAAAGTAAATGATTTTTTCATTTTTGAATAACCTTATTTGAAACTCAAAATATGAAACTTTAAAAAGGTACTCTCCGAGTTTTAGTATAAAAGGTGGAAAATAGTATTTTCGAAAAAAACAGAAAAATCTCAATCACAATGATTATCACATGCCGCTAATTAAACATGATTTTTTGAATATTGTAGGAAATCTTTTCACTATTCTAAAGTGGGCAATTTTTTAAATACTCTAATTTAACCTAGCCCGCAATTCTCAGTTAACTTTTAGCGATGAATTCCAACATATTATTTTCGCGCACTTTCCCTTTTTGAGGCAATCTGTCCTCTTCAAAAACTTGTGAATCATAATTATATTATTAGTGCGAAAATGCGCCAAAATTCTCGGTATAAAAGCCAGCAGTACTTTCTGAACATTTAGTCCAAATTAATACTGATGATGCAATAAATGCGTAACGTCCATTATATCTTTATTTTATAATTGTACTGTAGTAGGAAATGCCTAAAAGAAGTCTATGGAAATTGTGTGTTTTGTAACACCAAGGGTTAAACTCAAAAAATCATAAATTTTTCTCTTTGGTGTAAAATTTCTTCGATAAAATCACTTGACCAAATTATATTTTCTTCGAAATTTGACACCAATTTATGTGATCGAAGATATTATTCGAGAAATTTAAATGTAAACTCAAATCGATATTATTATTATTTTTGACACTTTACTTCCAAGCTCTGACAAATGCCACGTTAGTAACGTGACGTTACCTTTTAGAGATTCACTGTTGAATCATTCGCACCAAAATATTTTTAAAATGATAAAATTTACAAAAATAAAGCATAAAGTGCGATAAAGTAAGGTACCAGTCATTGTTTTTTTGGGCTCAAGGGCTCTGGCAAATAGTCTTGGTTTAGAGACGCGCCGCCCGAATTGCAAATTGCAGCCTTCGTAAGCTCAATAAGATGATCTAGTTTCGTCACACGTTTTTGTGTTACCTTTTTAGAGAGAAAACCTAATGATATAATGATTTCGTAATTGTAAATTTTGGTCTGAGCAAAAAAAGTGTGAAATTTTTTATGATATACTTTCAAAATTTAAGCTTCGATTGTAATACAGGTGCATGTAACAGCAGGGATGTTTCTTCTAGGCTGTCCGCTATCAAAACTTTTTGTCTCAGATTTTCTCGTAAAACCCTTGACAGCCCAGAAATTTCTAAAACAGAAAGTTATATTTCTCATTTTTTGTTGCGAAATAAATTACATGTATATTTTTTTATTTTTTGATCACAAGGTGGCAAAATAAAATTCCATTTATTTTTCAGTTTTACTTATCAGTTTCAATCTTTTTTTTTGTCGTCAGAAGATAAATAATAAGCCAAAATCATAAGATTTTGACCAATTTTCATGTTTTTCCGGTTTTTTAATAATGAAATTTCATAATAAACATATATAATATCATATTAAATATAATATACTGTATTACAGTAATTGTAATTATTATGATATATTATTATATATTAATATATATCTACTTACAATCAACATTACAAAATTAGACTGAAAACAAAGTCAAAATGCGCGTTTTGATTCGTTAAAATTTCAATCAATCAAAATCGGTCTACAACGTACAATTTTCAAAAAAGTAAGAAAAAATATACTCTCGTTATTGTCAAACTTCACGTTTGAGACATGTTATATTTTTTGAATCCTAGTTTCTCGCGTTTTTTGTTGTTTAATTGTTTCTTGAAGGTTTCTGAACCAAACTTCTAGAAGGGATCGATTTTCGGTGATTTTCGTTCCCTTCCTTTTTTTCGCTTATCTTTTTCTTAAGCCGTCCTAAAATTTTCGTTCCCTTCCTTTTTGAAAGCCTGTTCCGGGTTACTCAACTGACTTCATTTGTTAAAAACTCAATAAAAAGAGATGAAGCAAATAGCACGTCATGCCAGAAGGGATAAATATTTTGGATAAACGCAAAAAAATTAATAATCTGTTTTCAAGACCTCCCTGGCTAGGTCGAAACTGGGTTGCTCACCAGGTAAAGCTTTAGGTTTAATCAATAAACTACGGCATCATGAGCTATGTCAGGAAACAAAGAACAGGAAACTAATTTGTATTTATTATGTATAATTCAAAAATATTGGTTGACTAAATTTTAACCCTCTAATAGGGTGTCCGAGGTCAGGAAAATTCCTGTAACTTCGAAATTCTTAATCTTAGCTCGATTTTGACAGTCAAAATTTGACTGGTTAAAATGTTAACTAATCAGAATCGTTTATTTCCACTAACGAAATTCAATGTAATTTTTATGCTGATATATAAAAACTATACATACATGTACAACTTTTCCAAATTTTTTTGTTCTAAAAATATCTAAACTTTTGAGGCTAATTTGGAGAAAATCAGCTTCGACCTTGAACACCCTACCATCTAATATCAACTATGAATTTCTTACTCAACCTGAGTCAGATCACCTGACCTCTCAAAATTAAATTTTTACATATTCTGCATGGAGCTGGAATTTTCATTCGAAAACAACAGATTTAGTTTTTCGCCAAAAATGTTAAAATAAAAAGTCTTACATGTGTTACTTTGGAAATTATCATGGCATAAATCTGTTTTTATAACATGTAGTTCAAAAATAATATAAAATTTGGAAACACCTTTTTAACATTTTTAACCCTCAAAATTACAAAACTTTTGGAATCATTCTTGTACAAATTGCAACATAAGCCTCTTAGGGCCCAAAATTGAAATATATTTTTTCTGGATATGAATCAGACCATTATTTCCGCTTATAGGTCAAGGTCAAAACCATAATCGAGCCGCCAAGATTTTTTGTAATCAGGCAAAGAATAAACAAAATTTCAAAAATGAAATAAAAAACGTGGCGGAAATTCGCATTGTTGACCGCAATGAGCTTCAAAACATTTTAGAAACGGCAGTTGAATGCAAACGGAAAAGTAGTGTATTTGCTGTATTTTCACTTGAGAAAAAATTATTTTTGTACTCTCTTTATTTCGTTAAAATCGTTTGAAATTTCAAATATCTGAGCCTTGAGTGCTGCATAAAGATTTTGTAAATACACAAAAATCGGTGTTAGGAAGACGGATTTCTGTCGTCGTTGATAACAGAAGTTTAAAATTACATATATTCGTAAGATACACAAAATACTAGTAGATATTTCGAGTAAATTTTGCATGAAAATACATGTATTTATAAGATGGACAAAATACACAATAATTTCTTATTTCTTCATTTCCTTCAGCAAATTGTCAGACAAGAAATTTTATATTTTATCATTCACGAGTACACACGAATTGTACGAAATTGTCCGAGCTTTTTTAAAAAAATTACAAAATTAGTACCACACATCTGATTCAAAATTAAGGCTGAGAACAAACTTCAAACAAAATTTAACTTGGCGTTTTTGAAACAGCAATAAATTGATTTTAAAGAGCTCAAACACGACACTCATTTGCCTCTCGAAGTAGTATTTTCGATATTTCGATGTACATATCAAAACCCAGAATTTTTCCAGTTACGTCTTTTAATTTCATGTTAATCCTTGAGCATTTTTTAGCTTAATATCCTTATATTTTATGAGTTATACTAAAAGTTATACTATAAGTTATACTATATACACTGTATATTATACTGTATATTATATACTATATAAGTTATAAAGTTTCAAAATAATTTTATGAATAGTATAATTGCAGATATATACAGGTGTGATGTTTATCGTATGTTTTGCTTGTAATTTTTCTTTTTAACCGAAATTTTTTTTGTACATTTTTGAAATTTCGTCAATTTGTGAATAATACATTTGTACGTGCATTTTATATTAAAACAACTACAATAATAGCTTCTCATTTTTTTTCTAAAAATAAACTATAAAAAGTGCAAAGAAGGGTACCGAGGAGATGGAATAGATTTATGTGTTGACCTCAACGAATGTATCAGCGACCAACACAAATGTGATTCTTACGCTGTCTGCAAGAACTATGTCGGAACACACAGATGTAACTGCAAAAAAGGATTTGAAAATATAGGAAATGGATATATGGGCGAATGCATAGGTCAGATATCATTTTTTAAATTTTATGTAAAACTCATCGTAAAAAAATTTGGACAAACTTGCCGTTCAAAAAATACAAAAACATATTCAGATTTTTGGTTTCTTCGGCACAATTTATTCAAAATAAAGAAAAACCGTCAGCTTTTTTCCTTTCATTTCTTTGTCGAAATGATAGTCAATTTTTGAGTTTCTGGTCTTTCAAAAAAAGGCGAAACTTATTAGTTAACATAAATTAAGATATTGTTGATACGGGGCCTGCTGGAGATTCATAGCAATTATGGCGCCATAAAAATCTCCAAAACCCCATAATAGTTATAGATTCAGAATCAGCTTGAGAGAATACATCGAAGCTCAGTCGAAATAAAGGATTCTGATTGATTTAAATTTCACCCAATCAGAATCAGACTAAGACTTCGAAATTTTGAAAAATTAAAGTTCTCTTCGAATTTAACGTATTTCACAGTTTTTGATTTCCATATAAATGGCCATTGCAATTTTTTTTTCTGACTGAATGATATATAGAAAAGAAAAAAAACTCGCATGTACCTTCCTGAGTTAAGGGGATTGTGTGGCTTCCCAGTAACGTGCTGGACAAAATAAGGCGTTTTTAAAAACTCAATATCTTTTGTGAGAATTGATGACGTTTCATTTTCCAATTGTATATGTAGTCCAGTACCTTGAAGAACGTCAAAAACCTAGTTCATTTCTAAGAAAATATTATCAATCAACCTTTAAATGCATAAGATACCTAATTGCTGGTATTGTCTTCATTGAAGCTATACCCGTCATATCCCAGTATACCAAAAATCACATAATACCGATTATTATTGATCAAAAAAAATTTCTCTACAATATTAACTAACATTTTTTATTAAATTCTTGTTCGCCGAAAATTATTTTTGAAAATTCCTTGCTATAAGTTTTAAATATAGGCAAAATGAAAGATTATTTTGCTAAAAAAAGATACCCTCACGAACGGCACATGCGATTTCTTTTCTTTTTCATGAAATTTTTTCTCCTATTTACTTGTTAACTTTTTCAACAAGCAAATTTTATATTTTTATATTTTCTGCAATCACTATTCATGCTGATTGAATGCGCGCCATATACATTGATTTAGGCTAATAAATTAAATTGGAAAAGTGCAAAAACACCAAACTATTATATTGGAAAATATCGTTCATTTAGATTCAACTTTTCTTGCGAAGTTTGGATTTTTTATATTTGAAAATGATACCATATCTAGAAATATTTCCGTTTTATGCGAAGTCCGAAAACCGGATATTTTTTGGAATATTTTCTAGAATATTTTCAAAAGTTTCCAATTTTATTTGGCTGAATTCCGTTGAAAATTGATCACTTAATGGGTTATTTTGTTTTTGACTCAATCTGTATATTCGGGCATTTAGTGAGCAATGGCGATTTCAATTTCTAAGAAAAAAAAGTATCCAGAAAATAATCTTTGTGTTTTTTAATTGCAAACGATTTCTAGGCTGAATGATCAGGTGCAATTGAAAAAATAACCGGAATTTGCGAACCGTGGTCGAAAATAACTACTGCAGCCCACAATCCCCTTAAAACTTCCGTTTGTAAAAAAATGTACATTTTGCATATATTTAACTATAGCCATGAATTTGCAAAATAAATTCTCGGCGAATTAAGATGAATTTAAAAAATTTTCGCAGGCTATATCCTTTTCCCAACGGAACTCATCTCAAAAAACGTTTACTATCTCTATAGCGCGTGTTCGAATCCCACTAATGTTGACCTAGTGATTGTTTTGAGTATGATTACAGGCAAATGGCTTGATAATGGGACTGCTAAATTTTATCGTGTGTAATCACTCAAGCAATCACTTAGACAATCACTTAGACAACATCAGTGGGATTCGAACACGCGCTATAGAGATAGTAAACGTTTTGAGATGGAGTTCCGTTGGAAAAGGATATTTAGAGAATTTGTTTTGACAAATAATATCCGCAGTTGTAATTTCGGATACGTGGATATGAAGTTAAACTTAATGAAGAAAAATAGCAGCCATAAAGTTTTATGCATTTAGCGGTTGGTTTTTAAATATTTTCTAGAAATTATTAATTTTATACATTTCAAGGTTACAACTACAATGTGCAATTGAAAACATAAATGTCCACTTAATTCTCACAAAATATATTTGAGGTTTTAAAAAGGCTTATTTCCCCCAGCACATGCTGCAAGCACCCATAATCCCCGTAAAACTGCTTAAGATTTGGCCCTAATACTAGAAAACTCACTACTTTACTACACACGGCCCAAATTTAAGCAAAGTGTGAAAGGGGATTATATTAATCTAAAATTTGTGTTTATGTTGTGGAAATTAACAATGAAATATCTTCAATTATCATTTTTTTGCGCAACAGTTATTAAATAATTTGAATCAAATCGTTATCAAAATGAACACCATAATTAAGTCAACGTCATTCTCAAAAAATTGTATATACTCAAAAAATAAAATAATGTACTGAAATAAACCACAGTGACGTTTGATATTTTTTATGAAGTTTTGCAGCAAATGAAGTTTTTTCGTATGAAACTGAACTGTTGACTCAACATTTTTATTTTGAGGTTGACAACTAAATATGGTCTCAGTCACAATTTTCACTTTTTTAATTTTTCATACATGTTGATACTATGAACCTGCTAAAACAAGTGGTTCCGTGCCAAGCAGACTCAACATTCATACCGGTTGGTTTTCAATTGAGGTATCGTTGCGTATGACAGTTATTTTTTAACAAAAATACGTTTAAGGGTATCCCGTCCCTAAATGACATATTCTCGAATAATATTAGCGAAACACGGCTTCAAGGATATAATTCAGATTAGCCAGTTTGTAGAACTAGCCTTAAACTTGCGAAAAAAAATTGCCAAAACTTTTTTGTATGAACCACACTCCTTCACACATAAGCGCACAAGAGCCACCTAAGCCAAAACGTAAAATCTATCTTCTCCCAGTGTTTATTTTGAAATAAACCCAAATTTTAACATAACCTGTATAATTAGTATACAAAACTTTGTAGTGAGCTTTTGTTATAAGTGCTATATTTATTCTAGAAAACGTAAAAAAACCGGTCAAAATACCGTTTTTGGACTTTTTTCATCGGAAAATCTATGCTCCTAGTTAAATTTCAAAATTACTCAAATTTCTGCTAAAGCTAGCTCAACAAAACAAACTCTAGTGGTTTTTGTCAAAATTTCGGCCCAAACAAAAATATAAAATTTCAAGTCACGTGAAAAAATTTCTGAAAAAAAATGTGCTTCATTTTTCGAAAGTAGGCTCAAAAGAAAGCTGGGGAAACACTAAGAGAATAATTGGCTTACGTCAACCCGATATTTTGAAGTTTAGTGTCAAATTGGCACAAACGTTATTTTTGAACATAATTTTGAGAAAAATACTAAAAAAATGAGAAAAAACGCAAAATTTTCGAAAATTTTTTTTTGTCATTTGGGTTTTTTATGCGTTCAAAACATAAAAACAATTGTTTGTGCATTTTTATACATAATAACTCAGTAAAATGTAGGAACCGGGATACCCTTAAAGTTCTATTTTAAAGTTTGGACTTTTAATATGTACCAAAAATTTTAACATATTATTTTATATGACAAAATAGCTGGGATAATATATTGAAATATGTTCTATGAAAATTTTAAAAAGGTTGTTTGACATTTTTGAAATCTCGGAAGATTCAATTCCTGATAATTATATATAGTTCTGTTAATTATAGAATATCTATTACGGGACTTCCTGGTCGTTATTTACTAGATTTTTAGCCAATTTTTTTTAAATAATTAGGCATTTGCAAACAACATAGTCAATTTAATTCCTAGATAGCTCAAACTGAGCACAAATATCTAGTTAAAAATAAAATAAAAACAAATTGGTCCAACAGATTTTTTTTTCTAAGATTACTGAAATTATTTAGTTATAAGTTTTTCTTCAAAATATAGGAAGCGATGGTCGGATTTGAACCATTTATTTTATTATTCACAGGATATTTGTGCTCAGTTTGAGTTATCCACGAATGAAATCGGATGAGTTGTTTCCAAATGCGGAATTAAATAAAAAATTTGGCTAAAAATCTAGTAAAAAACGACCAGGAAGTTTCCTAATCGATATATAGTTAATCATTTGAACGACGCAGAATTCTTGAGATTGTTGATGGCAAGTTTCGCCCGACATAATTAAAGATAATCGTTTTAATATATTTTAATATAAATTAAAGACCCTACAACCTCCTTAAGGTCAATTTTGATATAAAGTACATTAAATCTGTAATTACTGAAGATCCTTGTTTAAATGAAAATCACCCAAATTTACCACTCTAACGACCTCCAGGGGGAGAACCTATTGTCGGATGACCACGAGACTACTATCAATCATTTTTTTGGGCCAGTTTCGTATTAAATCAAATTTTCAGCCAATTTTGTTAGGGGACACTCCCCCCTTAAATAACAACTCGGAGATAATGTACGATTTATACGATTGGACATCGAGTTTCGTTTTCGTCTTAACCAGAGTTAACAAAGGTTAATATTAATAAATGTATTTGACCATAGCGTCTTTTAACAAGACGTCTCTTAACAACGTGGTTGGCAAAATATATTATATTTCCAATATTATATTTAGAATAATTTTTAAATAAATCTCGTCGGTGTCGCCAGATGCTTGTTTGATAATATAAAACATTTCGGGAGTGCGATAACATGTCTTTTTTCTAAGTCACATGATTTTGGCAGAAAGCAGTTTTCTGATAGTCAATTTTATGAAGGTTTAGAATGAGTTCTGAGAAAAACGAGGCGTCATCTGATGTTTCTGAAAATGACATAATTTATTTTATCGTTACAAAGGGGTTTCCCTATTAAATTTAGTTTTAGGCGAACCTATTGTGGCAATAACAAAAGGTGTTAAATTAACACTGTTAACTTTTACACTACGATTGTGGCTACGCTCAGCCACAATAGGCTGTTCGCGGTTTCGAAAAACTCCACAATGACCAATTTTTTAGAACATCATAAATTGTTATAAACGTTCAATTCAAAAACAAATTCAAATGTTTTAAATTCAAAGTTCTAGCCCAATCCTGATTGGTTAAAATATAAGCCAATCAGAGTCGTTTATTTCGGCTTAGTTTTCAATGTACATGTTCATGCTGATTTTGACCAAAGTCCGTTTTTTCTTTATTATTTAACTTTAATTCTACAGTAGAAAATATTTTTGTGAGTAAAAAAATAAGAAAAAGCATAAAATCGACAAAATTTCATGTGTTTTGCTTATTTCGTCAAATATATATATATAGATAGATATATTCTCATTTTATTACAGCGAACGTTTTCGAATTTTATTCTCTTATTCATTATCAAGATTTTTTTTTCAAAATTAAATACAGAAACTACAAGTTCACAATAGATCTTGGCATCAATTAAAGCAAATACACAATTTTTTTGGAACTTGAAAAATTATTATTGTTGTCAACAAAAATCAAAGTAAAAGTAATGTTTTTCTATTTATGAAAAATATTAGGCAGAAATTTTTCCGTCTTCGCTATTTCCCAAAAATTTGAGACAAAAAGTTTTGATCGTGGACAACTAAATTCAACTTTCTCATTTTGTCTCATATTATTTTAAATTTCATCATTGAATTTGAAGATAGGCAGACATAGCATAATTTTAGAACTGATTTGAAAATTAATTTAAAGCGATTTAGCAAAACTAAATTTTTACGAAAATATTTCGGGTGACCTTTTGGAGAAAATTAAAATCCTCATCTTCTAGGTCGCATAGTCATATTAAGACATTATTATAGACCATTTTTGCTATCATAATCGAATTCATTTTTATCTTCTGATAATATATAATATACATATTTTGGTAAAGCGACCTTCACGGAATAATTAACCTTAGGGGTTCATTTCGTCCAAGTTAGCTGAGGTCGGCATAATACAAATTTATTATCAAAATAAATTTTTGATGGTTCGATATTATTTAAGAACTTATTTCTGAGCTTTAAATTCAAGGGACCGCCGGGTCAGTTTGAATTACATTTGAGACGTTCCCAGGATTTTAAAACGCCAAAAGAATGTGGAAAACGGCCATAAATAATTAGTTAAGTACACTTGTTCCATTGAAAACTATTTTTATGGTCGTCAACTTTTTTGATTTTCAGGCCTAATTCAGACCTGAAACTTATTTGCTTATGGAAGTAGATTGAATTAAAAAAAATTATTTCAATGCTCCTAAACTAGATACCCTTTTCCCAACCAAAGCACCTCTCAGTAGTAAATAGGGTGTTGAAAAAAATTTGGAAAAATTGTCTGATTCGGACCAATTTATTTTTCGATATTTTCTGAATATTATGTGACACATAAATTATGTGTCATAATATGGATTAAGGGCCTTCGGTTGACAGATCGTGACTATTTGAAGAGTACAAACAAGCGCGATACTAGCACCCAATCAAAACCCTGGATTGCAGAATAGGCCGATTTCATGGGTTTGGGCGGATCAACCAATTGAATGCTCGGATTCCGCATTTTTTTAAAAAGTCACGATCTGTCGGTTTAGGGCACTTACGGGGATAGGTGTCGCTTTTTGGTACCTTTCAATCACATCTCAGAACAATTCTAGGGCTGTTGTGAAAAATCTGAGGATACTTGTTTGTAGATCTATTCTTCGTTTAACGATTACACATCTCAAAGTCAACATTGTTACATCACACTACCAGGTGATGAGTCTATTCTAGAACACTAAACGTTTTTCTGGGAAAACACTGAAGAGAAAGTTGGCTTACGTTCAACCGATATTTCGAAGTTTAGTGGTCAAAATTGGCACAAACGTTATTTTTGAACTTAATTTTTGAGAAAATGCTTGAAAAATACTAAAGAAAAAAATTTGAAAAATCGCAAATTTCGAAATTTTTTGTCGTCATTGTGGGTTGTTTTATTTGCGTCTTTCAAACATAACAATTGATTTGGGTGCATTTATTGACATAATTAACTGCAGAAAATGTAGAACCGGGGATACCCTTAAAGTTCTATTTTAAAGTTGGACTTTTAATATCCCTTTATCACCTTTTGGTTTTAGAATGCGTAGCCACAACGTTAAATCACACGTTAAAGGTAGTAGTGGCTACGCATCTAACCAAAAGGTGATAAAGGATATTGTACCAAAAATTTTAACATATTATTTTTATATGAACAAAATAGCTGGGATAATATATTGAAATATGTTTTATTTTGAAAATTTTAAAAGGACAGTTTTGAAATCTCGGAAGATTTCATTTCCTGATTAATTAATATATGTTCTGTTAATTATAAGAATATCTATTACGGGACTCCTGGTCGTTATTTACCTAGATTTTGTAAGCCAATTTTTTTAAATAATTAGGCATTTCAAACAACTAAGTTTTTCCGAATTTTTTAATTCCTAGATAGCTCAATACTGAGCCACAAATATCTAGTTAAAAATAAAATAAAAACAATTGTCCAACAGATTTTTTTTTCTTAAGGATTACTGAAATATTTAGTTATAAGTTTTTCTTCAAAATATAGGAAAGCGATGGTCGGATTTGAACCATTTTTATTATTCACAGGATATTTGTGCTCAGTTTGAGTTATCCACGAATGAAATCGGGATGAGTTGTTTCCAAATTGCGGAATTAATACCAAATTTTTGGCTAAAAATCTAGTAAAAAAACGACCAGGAAGTTTCCTAATCGATATAATAGTTAATTATTTACGACGCAGAATTCTTTGAGTTGTTGATGGCAAGTTTTTCGCCGACATAATAGATAATCGTTTTAATATATTTAATATAAATTAAAGACCCTTACCAACCTCTTAAGGGGGTGGGCGTCGTAATCTTGGTACCTTCAAATCCCGCCTCATAATAATTCTAGGACAGTTTTGAAAATCTGAGGATACTCGTTTATAGGTCTAGCCTTCGCCTAACGATTCCAATATCTCAACTTAACATTGTTACATCACACCACCAGGGTGGTGAGTCTATTCTTAGAAGACTTAACAGTTTTTTTAAAAATCTATCTTCTTTTAGACCCCACATACAAAGCGTTCTGAAATTTACACAGAGTTACGGAAGGAGTGAGGTTACTAATTTTTTGAGCCATTTTTTTGAATTTCGCTTCTTGAATATTCTAGAATCACTTTTGAACGCCGATTTTTTACAATTTTTCGTCTTCAAAGTGATACTTCTCCTAGACGGAATGTTCAGAATAGACCGTTTTCACGACTCAGGTAGATGAAATATAGTGTTCGTCAATATGTTTTATCTTGGATTTTTGAATTTCACCCTAGAATTCAGAAATATGACTATAAAGTAACCGGAAATGAAAAAGGTTTCGAAAAAAAGTTCGTCTGGATCGGAACAAAAGTTACCACCAAATTGAGCTGAGATTTCACTGGGGATCAAAAATTTGGCTTACAGCTAATCAAAATTTTCAACCAATCAGCGTTCAAATTCGATTAATTAGGTTAACTTTTGGCTTAAAAATAATTAAAATTCTATGATTCGCATTAGGACATTTTCCGATAATTAAATGTCATGCATTCGTTTTCGGTGGGTCATATTCACAATAAAAATGTTCATATCATGTGGCAATACCGGTTTTTGTGCGGGTTAAGCAAAAAATATTCGAATTTGAAAATTCTAGATTTTGTTTCTAGATTGTTTTGGAAAAAAATGATTGCCCACCACGAGATTCTTTGGGTCCACTTTAGTCATGATCGATGCTAAGTTATATTATAAATTAATTCTATAAGGCCTCAAAAAATTACGACGCCCACCCCCTTTGAGGTCAATTTGTATATTAAAGTACATTAATCTGTAATTACTGAAGATCCTGTTTAAATGAAAATCACCCAAATTTACCACTCTAACGACCCTCCAGGGGGGAGAAAACCTATTGTCGGATGACCACGAGACTACTATCAATCATTTTTTTGAGGCAGTTTCGTATATCAAATCAGCCAATTTTGTTAGGGGACAGTCCCCCATTTAATAACAACTCGGAGATAATGTACGATTTATACGATTGGACATGATTTCGTTTTTCTCTTAACCAGAGTTAACAAAGATAATATTAATAAATGTTATTTGACCATAGCGTCTTTTAACAAGACGTCTCTTAACAACGTGCGTTGGCAAATATATTATATTTCCAATTTATATTTTAGAATAATTTTTTAAATAAATCTCGTCGGTGTCGCCAGAGCTTGTTTGATAATATAAAACATTTCGGGATGCGATAACATGTCTTTTTTCTAAGTCACATGATTTTTGGCAGGCAGTTTTCTGATAGTACTTTTTAGAAGGTTTAGAATGAGTCTTGAGAAAAACGAGCGTTCATCTGATGTTTCTGAAAATGGACTAATTTAATTTTATTCGTTACAAAGGGGTTTCCTCTATTAAATTTAGTTTTAGGCGAACCTATTTGGCAATAACAAAAGGTGTTAAATTAACACTTTGTTAATTTTACACTACGGGATGTGGGCTACGCTCAGCCACAATAGGCTTTCCGCGGTTTCGAAAAACTTCCACAATGACAATTTTTTAGAACAGTCAATAAATTGTTATAAACGTTCAATTCAAAAACAAATCAAATTTTTTAAATTCAAAGTTCTAGCCCAATTCTGATTGGTTTTAAAATATAAGCCAATCAGAGTCGTTTATTTCGGCTTAGTTTTCAATTGTACATGTTCATGCTGATTTTGACCAAAGTCCGTTTTTCTTATTATTTAACTTAATTCTACAGTAGAAAATATTTTTGTGAGTAAAAAAAAATAAAGAAAAAGCATAAAATCGACAAAATTTTCATGTGTTTTGCTTTATTTCGTCAAATATATATATATAGTAGATATATTTCTCATTTTATTACAGCGAACTAGTTTTTCGAATTTTATTACTCTTATTCATTTAGTCAAGATTTTTTTTCAAATTAAATACAGAAACTACAAGTTATCAATAGATCTATATAGATCTGGCATCAATTAAAAGCAAATACACAATTTTTTTTGGAACTTGAAAAATTATTATTGTTGTCAACAAAAATCAAAGTAAAAGTAATGTTTTTCTATTTATGAAAAATATTAGCAGAAATTTTTTCCGTCTTCGCTATTTCCCAAAAAATTTGAGACAAAAAGTTTTGATCGTGGACAACTAAATTCAACTTTCTCATTTTGTTCTCATATTATTTTAAATTTCATCATTGAATTTGAAGATAGGCAGGACATAGCATAATTTTAGAACTGATTTGAAAAATTAATTTAAAGCGATTTAGCAAAACTAAATTTTTACGAAAATATTTCGGGTGACCTTTTTGGAGAAAATTAAAATCCTCATCTTCTAGGTCGCATAGTCATATTAAGACATTATTATAGACCATTTTTGCTATCATTAATCGAATTCATTTTTATCTTCTGATAATATATATAATATACATATTTTGGTAAAGCGACCTTCACGGAATAATTAACCTTAGGGGTTTCATTTCGTCCAAGTTAGCTGAGGTCGGCATAATACAAATTTATTATCAAAATAAATTTTTGATGGTTCGATATTATTTAAGAACTTATTTCTGAGCTTTAAATTCAAGGGACCGCCGGGCTCAGTTTGAATTACATTTGAGGACGTTCCCAGGATTTTTAAAACGCCAAAAGAATGTGGAAAACGGCCATAAATAATTAGTTAAGTACACTTGTTCCATTGAAAACTATTTTATGGTCGTCAAACTTTTTTGATTTTTCAGGCCTAATTCAGACCTGAAACTTATTGTGCTTATGAAGTAGATTGAATTAAAAAAAATTACTTCAATGCTCCTAAACTAGATACCCTTTTCCCAACCAAAGCACCTCTCAGTAGTAAAATAGGGTGTTGAAAAAAATTTTTGGAAAAATTGTCTGATTTCGGACAATTTATTTTTCGAATATTCTGAATATTATGTGACACATAAATTATGTGTCATAATATGGATTAAGGGCCTTCGGTTGACAGATCGTGACTATTTGAAGAGTACAAACAAGCGCGATACTAGCACCCAATCAAACCCTGGATTGCAGGAATAGGCCGATTTCATGGGTTTGGGCGGATCAAAACCAATTAAATGCTCGGATTCCGCATTTTTTTAAAAAAGTCACGATCTGTCGGTTTAGGGCACTTACGGGATAGGTGTCGCTTTTTGGTAACTTTTCAATCACATCTCAGAACAATTCTAGGGCTTGTTGTGAAAAATCTGAGGATACTTGTTTGTAGATCTATTCTTCGTTTTAACGATTACACATCTCAAGTCAACATTGTTAACTCACACTACCAGGTGATGAGTCTATTCTAGAAACACTAAACGTTTTTTTAAATATCCATTTCTTCTTTTAGAGTCCACATACAAAGCGTCTCAAAATTTACACAAAGTAAGCGGATAAATGAGAACAAAATGTTATCGGAAGAATTTTTTCCAAATTTTGACATTTTTTTCTTCTAGAATCTTACTTGAACGCCGATTTTCCCAGTTTTTCGACTTCAAACTCTATCTTCTTTTAGACGAATGTTTTAGAAAAGCCGTTTTTTCGACTAAGTAGATAAAGATAATGTGGTCAATGTGATCGGAAGAATTTTTGATTAATATTCTAGAATTCTAGAAAATTGACTTGGAGTAAACCGGAAAAAAAGGTTCGAAAAAAGGTCTCTTTTTCTGATCGGAACAAAAGTACACCAAATTGAAGCTGAGAGTTCATGATCAAAACATCTGCCTTACAGCTAATCAAAATTTAAACCAATCAGCGTCAATTCGATAATTAGGTTTAACATTTTTGTTAAAATAATTGAAATTTATTAGAATTCGATAAGACATTTTGATTAATTTTAAATGTCATGCATTGTTTTCGACGGTCTATTCACCAATAAAAAAATGTCATACGCATGGAGCATCGTTTTATGCGGGTTAAAAGCTAAAAAATTTATTCGAATTTTTTGAAAATTCTAGATTTTGTCTAGATTGTTTTGAAAAAAATAAT
>SCLH01001338.1:127749-169899 GCA_004367855.1 Oikopleura vanhoeffeni
TAAAGTTTGAAGCTCGTTTCTGATTGGACGAGTCATTTGTGACTTTCGATTTTTTTTCTCAGTGTAGAATTTTTGTTCCAATATATTATAGAAATTTACTTTTGGTCTATCTATGCATAATATTGCGCCAATTCGCCAATGAAAACCTCGAACTTCACTAAATTATTGACGACCATCCCCTTAACTGGTGTTCCTGCTTAAAACACATTTGCCAGTTTGTTAAATTAGTCAAAACCCAGTAAATCTAATTTAATCGCATTACTGACTATAGAAGGTGGTAAATCTGTAGTTAAACTGAGTTACATTTTGCTCTTCTTGGTAACTTAGCTAGTACTCTAAAAGTTAAAAAACTTAAAGGATAAAAAATATTAGAAAAATTAGCAAAGACCATAAAATATGCTGCTAACTGTTACTATTAGGACGGTTGTGGTCGTGATAATTTGCCTTAGATACTGTGGTTGAAATACCGCGGTTACCCCTTTAATTGGGTGCTTTAAACAGAATTTTAATGCCGAAGACGCATTACCTGGAAAAAAAGTGAAATGTTTTTAAATCGATTTAATTTTTTAAGCAGGGAGCGATCTTATGGTGAGTTAGGCTCATGGTTGTTATGAGAACACGAATCAAGTCTCATAACAGGCCCCAAAATAAATTTAACTAAGTTTGCAAGAAAATCCGTTTTTACCGTGAAAAAGGATTTATTTTTCGAAAATTTTCACTACAATTTTAACAACAGAAATAAGTTAATAGGACTCAGTGTTACTGAATATGACACCATCAAAAAATTTCATGACCCCGAATTAACAAATTATAATTTTTTTGTCACGACAAAACAAAATCAATTTTATTTTTTAATAAATTTTGATTACGTGTTAATTTAATAATTATATATTGTTTAGAAATCGGTTTTGGACCAAAAATTTGGATTAGCTCTAAAAGCGTCTAAAAAATCATTGTTTATAAATGAGATGCACTAAATCAAAAACATTTTCACAAATTTCTGCCTAAGTTTCTCATTTTAATTAAAACTTTTTGGTATTAATCAATCCGAGTTTTCTGCAAACTTTGATTTTTTTGATGAGGTGCCAAAAACGTTAGATCTGATGCGTAGGATTTGGACTGAGATTGTTCATTAATGTTTAATTAATGCCTTGTCTCCAGTTTTTACGAAATTACGACATTCTCGGAGTTTAATTGAAATTACTTTTTGGAGGAAATGTTTCTTTTGGATTTAAATTTAAGACTCCTGAGATATGTTTAACACCAATTTGAATAATACTAAACACCCCTCGGGCCGTTTTTAAAAAGACGTTATTTCATGGAAACAGAGACAGTTTTAGGGTACTATTCTAAATTACATCGATATTTCAAGAATACCACCCACGTTCTGGCCCGTGAAGCCTGTGTAATCATACGGTATGCTCCATACCGTGACAAATGGCGTTTAGTGTTAAGAAATATATTTCGAAATTCAGGCCAAAAATCTGTGGAAATATTCGATAATCTGTTTTTTGCATTTTTTTTTAATTTCGAAATATTGACCATTTTGAAAAGTGGTTCAATTTTTTTTTAATTACCGAATCAAAATCAATTTGTTTTCAATTTTATTTTCAGAACATTATATTAGAGATATCGAAAATAATTCAATTTTTCGTCAACATATGACCAAAATTTGAAAATTATATGAGTCATTTTGATAAAATTAGTTTAATCTCAGAGCCAAAAACGTGCCTAACTCACAATTTATACTTTTGACAGTTGGTGAAAACAATTGGTACATTTAAAAAAGGTCGCTGCTTTTGGACTATTTCCAGCGAAAATTGGATCAAAAATAGATATTTTTCCAGCGAAGACCCTTTTAATTTTTTTTTATCAAAAATACATACTTGCATGAAGCCAAATACCATGACTAGCACGCTCATGGCCATGCCTATCGCCGTTATTGTAAAAAAGTCCATCATTTGATGGATATTCTTATTCAGTCCGTCAATTAAAATTTTGTTTGTTTATAAATTTCCTGGGTTAAAAAAGGGGTGGGGGAGGGTTCAAGTTCAAGAGGTTTAGTTTTTTCTCTTCGCAAACTTTTTTTCAAAATTACTATGAATTTTTCTTCGTTAGGGGGGTTCTCTTTAAGTGGTGTTATTATCTCTTTTAGTGCCCATTGTTATTAGTTTAGATTTGTATTAATTTTTCAAATTTGTCCCGTTTATAAAAAAGTAAGTTTTTTCTTGTTCTATTTTTGATGGATTAAACTGCATGATTTGTGTGGCAATACCTACAAAACCACCCGATGGCGCAAGGGGGTTATTGAACGATATTTTTTTCTTGAGCACAGCACGAGATCAAATGGCCTAAAGGGGGTGGCGATCGAGAGTTAAGGCCATTTTCTTATGCGGCTGCATACCAGCCCCATTTTGGCAAGTTTATATAACGTCGAAAAATTTTAGCTTTTTTTAATTTCGTTCATTGGTCCACTAACAGTAACTGCCAAGTAATTGCATTAATTCTCAAGAATTTTGATTATAAAATAATAAATCCAGAATATAATCGTCGTGTAATAACATAACTACATCACGTTTTAAATTCATCTTGCATTAACTCTTTGACATATATTGAAGATAAAACATGAACGGATGTGTACATTAGAGTGGGAAATGCAATTTATTTTATATTGTTTTTATTATATATTCAACTTAGCATGCTCAAAAAATGAAAATTATCAACACGAAAACAAAAAAAATGACAAGAAAAAGTAGAAGAATTTCAAACTCAATCTTTACAGTTTTTCCGTTAAGGTGAAAACTAAAGTGAAAATTTTAGAAATATTCGAGTCAGGCGCTTCATTTAAGTCTACTTATGGGAACATAGCCAAAAAAACAAATACAAAATTTTAAAAAAATCTACAAGAAAAATCATTCGCATTTTTCATCCTAGTCTACAGAGCCCAAAAACTTAAAAAAAAAATAGTAAAAATATAAAAGATCAGCGGATGTCATGACATGTCACTAATTTTCAATGGTCAAGGCAAAAAAAGACATTCTAGGTAGTATAACGGGGAAAGACAGATAAAAAAAATTCTGAAGCTTATGGCGAAGGCATAAATTTTTCATATCGATTTATTAATAAAAATCCATTGCCGTTAATGTGACCAGTTTTTCAACAGCGGTTAACTACGAGCTATACTCACCGTTTCAGTTAGTTTGACAAAAAACAAGAATATGTGATTTTATATCCAATGCTGCCATAATTAATGGAAAACTGTTTTAAATAAAAGGTTGGGGAATTAATTTTGCGGAATTTATCCCGGACCTCTAAAATTTGACTATTGCGTAACTAAAACTGGCTATTCTGGGGGAAAATTGATAACAATGTTCCAAACTGACAGTGAAAGTTTTGTGCAGGTATTTTGTGGCTTATAAAATCGAAAAAATAATTTTCTGATTGATCCACTTAGATTATCATCAACTGAATCTTGGAAAAAATATAGTATGTCATAATATTTGACTTGCTGTATCTTGTTTATCAAATTATGATATATCCCTTTATCACTTTTTGGTTAGAATGCGTAGCCACTACTCCTTTTAACGTGTGATTTTAACGTTGTGGCTACGCATTCTAACCTAAAAGTGATAAAGGGATATTCGTCAACGTCATAGTGTGCTTTATGCCGCATAAGTTATGCGCGACGGAGTTAACTGACAGATAGATAGTGTTGTAACGGGTGATGCATGAAATTTATTCAATAAACGTTGTATTTTTGCGTACGTTCGCAAATACATAAAATAAATAACATATGAATTTCAGTATTGTCGAATGCATTTAAAATAAGGCAGGGACGGCAAAAATCGACCAGCTCAGATTGAAATTATATACACCTGTGAGAAAGGGACATTTTTGAGCAGAAAAAACGTTCCGTCAAGATAACATTTACGTTTGTGCAGTAAAAGAAGTTCAGAGTTTATAAAAAATATTTTTTGGTCGTTTTCGTCATATTGCAGAAATTTTTGTTGACCACCTTTTTGTTGACCACAGGAGATGTGAAACAAAAAAGGTTCTTCATCAGTGCCAGCAATTAAGTTTTTGTGTTCTGAATTAAAATCAAACATTTTATAATTATTTCGGAAACAAAATGCCCTTTTATACTCCTCATATTTTGAACACTAAAGTCAGTGTTTTAAGTGGTGAAATAAAATTTTTGTCGGCCCGCGGTCAATCAAATTCAAAGTCATTAAAAAACCGCGTCTTTCTTCTCAGCTTATTTTTTTTAATCTGCTTCTAAAAAGTTCTCAGCTGTACATCTGGTATTTCTTGTGATATCCTTTAAATTGAAAATGAGGTTTAAGACCACCGGTATGGAATAATTCAATATGTACTGTTGTTTAATTGTTAAATTCTGTTCAATTTTGCCAAGTATAATTTTTCAAAAAAATTAAATAATTCTGCATTGTATGGTTTTCGAATTTTTGAAATCTATCGAGTTGACCTCCTTTATTTATTTAGTTTAATTAATGATATAAGTTATAGTTTAATTTAAATATATTTAACTCAAATATATAAAAAATACAGTATCGAAAAGTACTAGACTACAGCGCTCGCCCTATCGCAGCGCTAGCTCCACCACACTACCACTCTCTAAGCCCTACCACACCGCTCTATAGAGTATATTTGGACGCGGACGACTGGGAGCCTACCAAAAATTATGCACCAATTTCCAAAAATCAGCATATTTCTAAAATTGAAAAACTATTTTGCCTATCATTTAGCTTGAAACTTTCGCATAGATCATGTTTATTCATGATTTCCATCAAAAAATCAGCTACCTTAGGCTAAAAAAAAATATGTTGGGCCTACCTTAATTTAGAACCCTTCTGGAAGTGGAAAAGTTTTCCAAAAAATATGCTTTTTTAACGATTACGATTTTATAATAAGATTAAAAATACGCTAATAATCAACGTTACAAATAAATTAAATCACACTGGACCAATCAAACGTATCAAGCAAAATGATACGGTCAATAACTAAAACAATGCGCATTTATCAATTGTATTAATTATTAATATCTACAGTGTGTCAGATTTTAGCTCACAAAGAAATATCCAGAAAGCACCTGATCATTGTTGATGATTGGCTCGCGTTCAATTAAATTGTTATGATTTTCATCTATCTCACTTTTTATTGGTCGGTGTTGTTCTTTAGCTCCTCTCGCAAGCTGAATATTACATAATTATTTTTACTACTTTATAGTTATTATTATAATTTCATCATAAGTAATAATGATAATTAATTTAAATAATTACTATCATAGATTTTAATTAATATTTATAATTGCGTCAATTGAGATTAATAATTATTAAATTTTATTCATTGTTAATCAACTTTTCGATTTTTATTGTATAATCATTTTCAAGACAAATTAATTGTAATCATAAACCGTTACGGTTAATCACTTATTATAAGTAACACGTTGATATAAACAAATGTCAGAAAATTGCCTGACCATATACTTTTTTCTTTTTAAATTAGTTACGATCCTAAATAAAAAAACAAAACATGCTGAGTTACCAGAAAATCAACGTTTATGTTAAATAGGCCAAGTTAATTGAACCATGTGTATAACAGGCTTAATTTAACCGATTTTTTTTTGTTTATTATTGATTATTTTTTACGAAAATCAAATTATAAAATTGATTGTAAGCGTATTTTTAATCATATTATAAAGTCAGAATCGTCGGAAAAAATTTCATATTTTTTTTACCAATTTCAGAAAGTTTTGAAATTTATTAAAAAAAGTAGGGATATAAAAAAACGTAGGAATCTAAAATTACAAGTTTGTTAAATACGCTTCATCCATCAGTGATGAACCATCACCCATAACAACACTTGCCTAACTCCGTCGTGCAGTAAGCAAACTATGATTCTGGCGAATATTGAACCTAAAAAAGCCAACTAATGGTTTTGCTTCGACAATTGTCTTATTGCTAAAAAGAGCAACAGGTATCACCTAATCCGCCATAATTTTGTTGTACTGAATTACTGTATGGATTTTTTTTTTTAAATCCGAAGTATGATTGTTTTTGACAATTTCGAATAAAATGTCACGTGATGAGACTTAAAATACCATTGAAATTAAGCTGACGATTTCTCATGGCACTGTGGCCATTGGCACATGGGATATTTCATTCCTAGACGCGTCAAATAAGCGAATTATTTCAAAAGCTACAAAAATACTTCGAAGAAAAAAATCTAAAAGGCAAACAAAATTGAAAAAATTCGAAAAAAATAATAATACAGCTAAAAAAATCAGACATCTCCACTTAATGACATCTCCACTTAATGATTTTGGTTAAACAATTTTCTTATTGCTAAAAAGGGGCTTTGTCACCAAATCCGTCATTATTAAGTGTATTAATGCAAACTTATAAAACTAAGAAAAAAAAAATTATTCTTTAAGAACTAGGTCAAAGACCTTTGTGTTACAAGCCCAGGTATCGGCATGATATGATGAAAAGTTTTTAAATTAATTTGATAACTTATTAATTTTTACTATCAATATTATCAGTCGATTTGCGTTTTATAAGATTTTATGTCATTTTTACATGAATGCGAAATAATATAATTAAGTGCTTCTATAAGAAAGGTAATATTTTGTAAATACTAATTTCAAACGTGTTTACGAATGACTTTACCATTGAAAATGATTCAATTTAACTCTGTGGCACATATGAATTTAAATCAAATTTAAACTTTAATTAAAATTCAATTATAATTTAATTTTCAATTGTAAACGTTGATGATCCTTTTAGGTCAGAAAATCAGCCATTTTCAGATAATAATCGTTTTTTGAAGAACTGAACCATAAAACAGATTAGGAAAAAGTATTGAACAACTTCCACCAATTAGCGCTCGCTCAAAAACGTGGACTTTAAATTATTTTTATTGAATTGAATACAGTCCTCGCTCACTAACTGGTACACAAAGCCCTAACTTGTAAATTTTTTTTCAAATCGAGGACTATACGTGAAAAACACGTCAAAAGAAGAAATTCTTATTTATAATGGTCAATTATGCAGCATTAATAATCGATGCTGCATTATCGACCAGGTCGCATAATTTATGCTGCGAAACATCAAGGAAAATCACGAAAATTAAATAATGTCAAAAAGCTAATGATTTGTTTTGACCTCTTTCATAGGCTAAGAGATAATCGAATGCGCTCATTGGTTGGTGAAATCACCTACGTAAAAAATATTTTAGGTCACACGAATACCTCTTTTTAATAGCCATTTCAGATGAACCGAATTGTAGAAAAATTCTACAGGCGTTATACTATGGTAGGAACGGCAAAATAAATTTTGCTTGACAAAAAAATTTATATAGTTTATTGTAGACAATTACAAATAAATATTCTTGGAAATAAAATAATTTTCAAATTCAATTGCAACCCTCTCAAAAATTAAAATAGTTTTTGAAATTGCCTATAATTAAGCTTGGCATTTTTATGTCTTAGAAAAAAATTTCAAGCTTAAATGACAGGCAAAAAATTTATCAAAATTTTCGAAAAATGCTGATTTTTAGGAAACGGGACATAATTTTTTCTCGGTCAATTTCAGCCAGAAATTAAAAGTGCTCCGAAAATAAATAAAATCTGAGCTGGTCGATTTTCCCCGTTCCTACCTTACGTTATACTAAAATCCAATATACTTTGTATCAATGACCGAAATTATAAATGATAGCAGTGAATAAACCGGATTTTGAGTCTTTCCATATCAGTTAAATAATACTCCAAAAATTACTTCAAAGGTGATATGCAATCTCCAGAATCGAAGTGTTTACACTTTTATGATAAACTTAAAATGTAACGAATTCAGTTTTAATAAGGCGCATGCACTCAAACATGAGTCCTGAACTACTCTCAAAGACCTAGGAATTTATACATAGAATTCACTATGTTTCTTGTATAACTTGCAAATAACAGTGTAGAAGGTGTGAGTTTAGAAATACAGTTTGCTTTAAAAATATTCAGAAATAAACCTTTGTATGTGAAATTGACTACCTGTCTATTTATAATCAAGGTCAATAAAATCAGAAAAAAAATAAGTCAATTTTATTTTTTTGTTGAAACGGAGGCAATTTTTAATCACAGGAGAAAAGATTTTATTGCGATGTCTTGCCTTACTTAAGGGCCTCGGTGCATTTTGACAGATACGGATTACGGATATCCGCGGATATGGGCTCTTGATGAAAAACTTTTTACTGGGTTTATATATTCTTCTCAATATACCATCAAAATGATGTTTCATAATCCAGGCAACTTTTGTAATTACAGAATTTTCGAATTATTGCTTTTAAAGAAAATTTTGAGTTCAAATTAAACCTTCCGAATTCGACAAATTATGAGAAATTTTTGAAAAAAGTTCCGAACATTATCAAAAAATGCCTTATTTTGTGTTCAAATATTTTTTGCATTATTTGTTTCAAATCAACAAAAAAAACTCTTCAATATGGCTACTTTAACTTTTTGCGTAGGTGACCACATATTTTTTTATATGCTATTTGAAAAATCATATGACACTTTTTTGAGATTTTTGGTCGAAACTTTTTGGAAATATTTTGAAAATTTGATAAAATTTTTCAACTAATTTTTCTGGAATCCTTAGCTGAAAATATTAGGAATGCCTACTTTCACTATATTTAAACATGTCTACGTTTTATTTCTTCGCTCTTGTTCTTACTCTGAAGCATACTTTTTGAATGAAAATACGGTTTGCGCGAATATACTTAAGCCCTCTTTAATCAAGAATTAAAAAAGTTTATTTCACCGAGCCTTGCTCAATTGGTAAGCCAACCCATTCACCACGTAAAATTTAATAAATTAAACTCATGAAAATAAATATTTCTTTCGATGTGCTAAAATTTCGTTTTTTTCGTCTTTTTTCGGAAATTTTAATTTTCGATTTTGACGTAGAAATCATATAAAATTAAATTATATTAATTTTCGATGGTGGTCAAGACTATTTTAAAAAGCTTTAATTAATAAAAAAGAAAAAAAATTTTAATGTAATTTAGACACCTAAAGTAGCAAACGCGCGTTTTTGAGTGTTTTTTCAAAAAACGATTTATAAAGTAAAAATAATCGATCTGAAAAAAACAGAATATACAAAGTTAGCTCAAAAGTGACAACTTACGTTTGAAATACTTTTTATTAAAAATTATGAAGTGGCAAAAAGTTCCCATGAAGACAAAAAAAATTGAAAAAATGCAAATCTGTCAAAATGCACCGAGGCCCTTAAGGGGGTAGCAGCGATGTGGCAGATTGGTACATTTTTTCGGAGGATTTATGAAAGAAAAAAAAATGTAAAAATTTTATTTTTAATTTTTATCTTCAATAAAAGTGTTCATTCTTGCAAACGTTTATATTTTTAATTCCTCAACATAATTAAGTATCATTAAAAATGTCAAACCACTTTTCATTATAACTCCATTTCCAACTTGACCCGATGTGAGATTTTTTTTTGAAGGCGATATTTATAAACTTCAGGCATTTTCGGGTGTTATGCGCTGACTAGTGGGAGAATCATTATCCATATGAATAAATTTCCTTAATATGAAAGTTTTTTTCCATGAAAAAAAAGAGAAAAACAGCTTTTCAGGAAATAAATATTAAAAAACCTCCTGACTTTGAAAAGAAAGGTAGCTTATAACACCCGAAATTAAATTGAGATTTTCGAAAAATAATAAAATTTTTATAAATTACGTGCCAAATGGCACAAACCGGTTTCACAAGCAAGTGTTGTAAATTTCATCAGTAGTTCAGAAACGATATTCGATTGACCCTTCCATCGGTTGAAATACGAAAATAAAATAGATATCAGAAAATAACACAACTGATTCGGCCTGATTTTTCAAGAAGAATTCAAAAAAGCATCAATAAAAAATTTTGGACTTGATTTGCCAAAAAATTTCATAATATTTCTAAAAAAGTCGACAAATGAACATGTTATGATTTTTTAAACAGCATTCAGAAAATTTGTAAGATGCATAAAAAAAGTTAAAGTGGCTATTTTTTCGTTTTTATTCACAGATTTCAGAAAAAAAAAAAAATTTGAGTGAAAAATGCGTGAAATTTTAATAATGTTTTGAATTTTTTTGAAAATTTTACGAATTCAAAATAAAAGTTCGAACTCAAATCTTTCCTTAAATAGATAAAAAAATATTTTAATGAGCTGATACACATTATTCTGGTTCAGCTAACGATAATAAGCACAAAAAAATAAACCAACTAATTATTTTCGTAGTTAAATTGACGCCAGTCTTCCCCATTGCTGCTACCCTCAAGAAGACTTGGTTTGGACGGTAGTAAGAGAGGCTTACTACTGAAAATAATGTTTGTGTACAGTAAGTTGATGTGTAAGTTGATAACTATACGCGTACTTTCCAACTATACGCGTACTTCTGGGAAAAATGCTCTGATTGGTCAATTTGTACAATATCTAGAGTTTAAAATTGCGTTAAAATATGGTCAAGTATTAAGCAAGATAGTCGGAAAATACAAAAATACAAATATCTCCCTTACCTGTGACCACTTATAACTCTTCCTAGCATTTGATCACTTATAAATTATATTGATGGTGGAGAAACACATAAAAATAAAAATTGAAAAAATATTAAGTAAAATTTATGTGCCCCGTGTCTGCAAAACTTTGAGATAAATCTCCAAGAACTCAGTTGGTGAATGTATTTAAAAACATGATATGTACCCGACGGAGTTTATAGGGAGATTTTGACAAGTTCAGGGCTTTGTTGTTAAGTGAAATTTAATAATATATTTAATATCAAATAAGTATTGATACTTTTCACTAATTACACTATTTGTTAAGGGGGTAGCAGCGATGTGGCAGATTGGTACATTTTTTCGGAGTGATTTTTGAAAGAAAAAAATTGGAAAATTTTTATTTATTTTTTTTATCTTCAATAAAAGTGTTCATTCTTGCAAACGTTTATATTTTTAATTTCTCAACATACTTAGGTATCTGTAAAATATCAAAACCACTTTTCATTACAACTCCATTTCTAACTTGACCCGATGTGGGTTTTTTTCAAAGGCGATATTTATAAACTTCATACATTTTCGGGTGTAATGCACTAATTAGTGGGAGAATCTTATCCACATAAAAAAATTTCTTTAATACAGCAGGGTCCAGCGGATAGGTGAAAGTTTTTTCGCTCAAAACCTTCACCTATTAGCCGGATTTCACCTATCCGCCGGATTTCACCTATCCGCCGGACGGCTGGGAAGATACGCTCTGATTGGTCGATAAAAACAAGGTCAAGATTTTATAATTTAGGTAAAGGGTAGTCAGAGTGAGAATTAAGGCTGATTTTTGCTTCATTTTTAATGATAAATGCAAAAGTGACCGTTTTGAAAACCTCAGAAACTACTTTTCGGATTATTGACTCACGCAGTAATTTGAATTTAGCTTCTAGAATGCATTTATTGATTTTATTCGGCCAAATATATTAAATAAATTTTTACAGCCTGATTTTTTTTTAATTGGGCATTTTTTCTCCAGTCGGCTAGACAGCGTTGACTGGAGAAAAAATGACCCAAAACAACAAAAGCTAAATAGGGCCATTTTTTCTCCGGAGAAAAAATGGCCCAATTTTGCTGAACATTGAAAAATCGTTCTAGTACTTTTATTTATGTTTCTGAAAAATTATTCGACAAAATTTTTCGCTGAATACCCTTTCCTAACCTAAGTTAATCTTTAAAATGCTTGCTATCTCTATAGCGCGTGTTAAAATCCCACTACTTGATACCTAATAATATTTTGTGGATCCTTGTAACCAAAAATCGAACCTTCGAGAAGATTTTTGAAGGGAANAAAAAAAAAATTTGAGTGAAAAATGCGTGAAATTTTAATAATGTTTTGAATTTTTTTGAAAATTTTACGAATTCAAAAATAAAAGTTCGAACTCAAATCTTTCCTTAAATAGATAAAAAAATATTTTAATGAGCTGATACACATTTATTCTGGTTCAGCTAACGATAATAAGCACAAAAAAATAAACCAACTAATTATTTTCGTAAGTTAAATTGACGCCAGTCTTCCACATTGCTGCTACCCCCTCAAGAAGACTTGGTTTGGACGGTAGTAAGAGAGGCTTACTACTGAAAATAATGTTTGTGTACAGTAAGTTGATGTGTAAGTTGATAACTATACGCGTACTTTCCAACTATACGCGTACTTCTGAGAAAATATGCTCTGATTGGTCAATTTGTACAATATCTAGAGTTTAAAATTGCGTTAAAATATGGTCAAGTATTAAGCAAGATAGTCGGAAAATACAAAAATACAAATATCTCCCTTACCTGTGACCACTTATAACTCTTCCTAGCATTTGATCACTTATAAATTATATTGATGGTGGAGAAACACATAAAAAATAAAAATTGAAACAAATATTAAGTAAAATTTATGTGCCCCGTGTCTGCAAAACTTTGAGATAAATCTCCAAGAACTCAGTTGGTGAATGTATTTAAAAACATGATATGTAACCCGACGGAGTTTATAGGGAGATTTTGACAAGTTCAGGGCTTTGTTGTTAAGTGAAATTTAATAATATATTTTAATATCAAATAAGTATTGAATACTTTTCACTAATTACACTATTTGTTAAGGGGGTAGCAGCGATGTGGCAGGACTTGGTAACCATTTTTTCGGCAGTGATTTTTGCAAAGCAAAAAATTGGAAAAATTCTTATTTTATTTTTTCTTCAAGTAAAGTTTCATTTCTGCAAAACGTTTATTTTTAATCTTCTCAACTAACTCTAGTATCTGGAAAATATTCAACCACTTTTCATTACAACTCCATGTCTAACTGAGCCGATGTGAGGGTTTTTTTCACAACGGCGATAAATTTATTAAAACTTCTCACATTTTCGGAAATTAACTTGCAACTAATTAGTAGGGAATCATTTATCCACATAAAAAATTTCTTATTACTATCAGCAGGTCCAGCGGATAGGTGAAGTTTGTTTCGCTACAAAAACCTTCCCCTATTAGCCGGATTTCACTATCCCGCCGATTCACCTATACCGCCCGACGCTGGGAAGATCCTCTGAATGGTCAGATAAAACAAAGGTCAAGATTTTATAATGCTAAAGCGTAAAAGGGTAGCAGAGCTCACCGAGAATTAAGGCTGATTTTGTGCTTCATTTTTATGATAAATGCAAAAGTGTCCGTTTTGAAAACCTCAGGAAACTACTTTTCGGAATTATTGACTCACGCAGAATTTAATTGTAGCATCATAGAATGCATTATTATTTTATTCCGCGCCAAATATATTAAATAAATTTTTCTATCAGCCTGGTTTTTTAATTGCGGGCCATATTTTCTCCGTACGGCTAGACACGTTTTACTGTGAGAAAAAAATACCCAAAACCAAACAAAAGCTAATAGGGCACATTTTCTTCCGCGTGACGAAAAAAATCGCCCAATTTGACTGGAACATGAAAAATCGTTCTAGTAACATTTATTTATGTTTCTGAAAATTATTCAGACAAAATTTTTCCTGATACCTTTCCTAACCTAAGTAATCTTAAATCTTGCTATTCTCTATAGGCGCGTTTAAAATACCCACTACTTGATAGCCATTATAAATATTTTTTGGATCCTGTAACCAAAAATCGAACTTCGAGAAGATTTTTGAGGGATAATCCGACTGTCTCCTCATTTCATTGCTGAGAATTATTGAACAAAAATTGTGTGCAATAATTTTATGAGGCAATGCAAATGTACTAGATAAATAGAATAAAACGGACAATTAAATTGAAGAGTTTTGGCATTCATAACATACATTTACTAATGGCCATATTCTTTGGCTTTTCGAAACGCTAATCTTTTGCCTAAGAGAAGTTTGAAAAAAACCGCTATTCTTTTGCCCTTTCTGTCTCATCCGCGAGATTAGTCTTTTTCGCTCAAACCTCTTACCATATTCGCGGATTTCACCTATCCGCGTGCCCAAGTGCCTGTATGAAAACTGCTTTTTTTTCAATGAAAGTATAGAGAAAAACACCTTCTTTAGGAAGAAAATTGACGCTTCTGAATTGAGTCTTAAATATGAGAAAAATGTGCGTGATCTTTTCAAGAAAAGTAAAAGTTAGCCTATTCACCCGGCATTTTATAAAAAGTTTTTTCGCATAAAAATTGAAATTTTTCTAAATGGTTGCAAACGAGCCACGAACACGGTCTTTGTCACGAAGCAGTAGGTATTGTAAAATTTCACCGAGTATGTATCCAGAAACGATATTCGAGTACCCTTCCATCTTGTTGAAATACGAAACTCAGAATAGATACCAGAAATAATAACACAACTTTGATTTGGCGTCTGACTTTTTCAGGGATAGACATTGTATAAAGTAAAGCATTTTAAATAAAATTTTAGACATTGAGTTTGCTAAAATGTTATTCATTAATATTTCTAATAGTGTGTGTGTGTTGGTGTGGTTGTGTGGTTGTAGTCAACAAAAACATGACAAGATGAATCATATTTTGATTTTTTAACAGCAGCTTCAGAAAATTGTAACATGCATGAAAAAGTTAACAGTAGGTATTTTTTTAATTTTTATTCACAATTGGCAAAAAAAATAAAACAAATTTGGGGTGAAAAATGCGTAGAAATATAATAATCATTATTTTGCAATTTTTTTGAAATTTTACGATATTCAAAAATAGAAGTTACAAATCAAATCTTTCCTAAAATAGATAAAAATGATTTTATGAGTGACTAACACATTTATTCTGTTCAGCTAACGATAGACAACGCACGAAAAAAATAAACCAACTAAATGTACTTTCGTAGTTAAATTGACGTCCAGTTGCCACATACGCTGCTACCCCCTTAAAGTAAATTCAACGACATGGCCCGCTTCTCAGTGTAACAAAAAGTCATCAATAAATGCAAACTAATCTTAAATAAGTTATAACCCCCCTGACCAGTAAAAACCCCTCCGTTTTAGCAAACAATGTAGGGGGCCCTGGGGGGCTTTATGTGGTCAACCGCTGTATTTAAACCATTTTTACCCCATTTTTGCAAATTTTCTATTGCATTTTTAGATTCTGGCCAAGTTCTGATTTATTTTCTGCATAAATTATCTAATTAAGATTAAGTGTTTCTTTGCTATGCAAAAACGTATTTATTTACTGTAGAATTTTCAGTGCATATTTTACGTAAAACTTTGATTGGCGGACGAATATTATATCCTCATTTTAAGTGTATTTTGTTTGTCAATTATTTTTGAAATGCAAATTAAGCATTTTTCTAAACCTTGATTCAAAAACCGCAACTTCGAAATAACTCGTAAAGTTTATACTTTTTATAAGATAAAAATTAATAATGTTCATTTTGACCGTCGCCCCCTTTGAAAAAGATAAAAACATTTCGATTATGGTAAACGCAGAAGAGAAAAGTGAGCAAAAAGCACAGTGTTTACTAAACACAGCTGATTTTTTTAAGCTCGTTCACCAGAAAAGTACAAGTGTTTAGCTCAATAGACTGATCCGAAAATCTAAGTCAGTTTTTTTGCATCACAAAACATGTTAGAAAAAGTTTTAGTTAGTTGCCAGATGGGGAACACTTATTTCATGCCGAACATGGGTTTGCAAACTTTTCAGAAAATGTCTAGAACATTGTAATATTATAAGAAATTACATACATGTATCATACTTCAATTCTCATATTGGGAACCACATTCAAATTTATCACGTGACGGTTTAAAATAATATTGAATCCTACGTGTTTCCCATCGCGTAGGTTAGAAAAGCGAGCGCAGGTCGAACTTCGCAAGATTAGTATTGTAAATCTTAAATTCGGACGATTTGAAATTTTTGAACTATTGGGCACTGTCGGAAAATTGGAACCCAAAATAACACTTTTCGTAGGCGTTATAATTTATCAAACCAATATCTGAATAAGAGTTTATGATTGGTCGATGATAAATTGACCTTGAAATTATTTTGAGGGTCATCTACAGTACAGCTGTAACTTTTATAAAAACTGTTGTGATAAAGCGTAGCCAAAAAATTGGGTATATGATATACTGTATATCCCCTATTCACACTTTTGTTAATATCCCGACCCTCCTACTTAAAAACACACTACGTTTCCTAATCAGGGCCGAGATATTAACAAAAGTGTGAATATGGGATATGTATTTTAGGGGGTGAGATCTAAGAAGTGTATTTTATTTTTATTGTTTAGCTGATTTAGTCTGATTCCAAAATTTGAGCAAAATATTTTTTTGAACGGTATCCCCTTAATGTTTAAAAATTTGGAACAAAGTTTTAAATAGATATTCCGTTTTATCTAGGTTCTTGTCTCAATTTACCACATGATATAGTATTTTCTTCTTCCAACTTCAAAGCCTATCTCTGATGGTTATTACTAGTTTAGTCCTTAATTCGGCTCCATTCGTTATTCAAGTATCACTAAATTAAAATCGTGCTAAATCGAGTTTAGAAATATATCATCATTAAAAAAAGTTTACACTACCAAAAAAAATTACGCAAAAAACTTCTTATTGTATACCACAGTTAAAAACTACAAATTGGCCTGATCTCAGATTATTTCGGGACTTAATTTAACAAAGTAGATATCATTTTGTTAATAATTTGATGTAACTAAGTTACAGTAACTTTCTGATAAGGTTCCAAAAATTCAAAGCCAAGTTGTCTGATAGATATCTACAAATTTTTTTTTCGATAAGAATTTCACGAAAGTATAAATTGCTCCGAAAATGCCAAAAGTTAAATTGAAAGAATTTAAAAATTTAGTATGGGATTTTTCTTATGTCGACAAATCACCCATAAAGAATTTACTTTAGAATAAAAAAGTTCAACTATTTGACTAAAATTCTTGTATTTCTAATCTCTAAGGTACTTTATGGAACACGCCAGTTCCAATTTTTTTCAGTCTTATCTTGATTTCAAGAAACACACTTTTTCAAATAAATGCAGGATGAACATCTAAACGGGAGACCATTCGGGAGTTTTTTCACTAAAAAAAGGTTCAAAATTAAGAATATACAGGGTGTAAGATTTTTACTTTCTTTTTTCCAAATTGGTAAAATTGCTATCCGCTAATGAGAACGATTAATTTTGGCAAAAACTTACGTCTTTTTCAGATTCAACCAATCAAAACGGCGGAATTCAAATTTATCCAATTTGGAAAAAAGAAGGGAAAAACCTTACACCTTGTATAATTTTTTACAATTAGAGAACAGAGCAGTTAAAATTAAACACTATAAATTAAGAAGTGGATTGTCCACTGTGGCCATAAAATTTGTAATTGCTGAGAACATGAAAAAATACTAAAAACTAAAAAAAAATGTCGAACTCGACAGAAACGTTAAACGTTTTCAACTGAAAAATAAATAAAAATGAAGCCCACATGATTCTTTAAATTTTTTTGTATTCTAGAAAACTCAATTTACAGTTATTGGTGTCACAGGGGAGGGAGAATATCGCCGAAAGTTTTCTGCCAAAAAATTTCGACGATATTGGGAAGTTCCTTTGTACTGAGCGCCTATATCGCAAGAAGTTTTTTGTCAAATTGCCTAGGTTTTCGGCAAAAATGGGTTTAAGATAATGAGATTTAATATTCACATCCGTTAAAGATGAATCGACTAAAATTTCTTATTATTTTTCTTCAATTTTTCTGTAAGCTGTTAGGATAAGAATATAGATTATATCGATGTTTCAGTCAAACTAGTTTATATTGTTTTAATTATTACAATTTCGCGAGTGAGCTTTTTAAGTTAAAAAATTTAACTGACCAATTTCTTGAGGTAACATATTCGAGAAAAGTTTGATCACTTAAAGTTTGATCACGTAAGGGTATCCCGGTCCCTAGGTTTTCTGCAGTTATTATGTCATAAAAATGCATCAAATCTATCGTTTATGTTTTGAAAGCACAAAACAACCCAAATAAGAACAAAAAAAATTCAAAATTTATGAATTTTTCGATTTTTTCTGAGTATTTTTTTTTCAAAATTAAGTTGAAAAATAACGTTTGTTTCAATTTGACCCCCAAAATTTCGGCTTGACGTAAGCCAACTTTCTTTTTAGTGTTTCCCCAGCTTTTTTTTAGCCTACTTTCGAAAAAATTGAAGCACATTTTTATTCGGAAAATTTTTCACGTGACCTTGAAAAATTGATATTTTTTGTTCGGGGTTGAAATTTAACAACAACGCTCGTATGAAACTTCTGTTTCTTTAGAGCTAGCTTTTGCAAAAAATTTGAAATTAAACCTAGGATAAGATAGATTTTCCGATGAAAAAGGTCCAAAAACCGGTATTTTGGACCGGTTTTTTCCATATTCTGAAATAAATATAGTACTTATCGACAAAAGCGCTCGTACAAAGTTTTGTACTTAATATAATATGTAGTATACTAATTATACAGCTTATGTAAAAATTTGGGTTTATTTCAAAATAAAACCTGGGAGGAGATAGATTTTCCGTTTTGGCTTAGCTGGCTCTTGTGCCGCTTATGTGTGAAGGAGTGTGGTCACACAAAAAAGTTTTGACATAATTTTTTCGCAAGTTGAAGGCTAGTTCTACAAAGCGGCTAATCTGAATAATATCATTGAAGCCCTGTTTGGTTGATATTTTATCGAGAATATGTCAAATTAGGGACCGGGATACCCTTGAGGGCCTCTTAAAGCGCGCATTTCAAGTGACGAAAATACTATTCGATATACAGAATCCCTAAAAAGTCAATCGTGTGCTTTTCATGTCGTTTTGTTCAATGGCAAATAAGTATTATAATTTCATAGTTCCGTATAAATCCAATGACCTGGTCAATATATATTTTGCTCAAAGCTTTTTAATTTTTAATAAACCAACAGATGTCGTACCACGCTTAAAAATAATTAAATTTGCTGACCTAGAATTTGCCTTTGACCAGGAACCTTTAAAATGTGAATTCAATGTATTTCATTAACCCGTGTACTCAAAGTGAGCTGATTGGCAAATTTGTTTATTCAGCGCGCCCGTTCTCACGCAAAGTTCACACGAATTTCAGGAATTTTATAATACTTCAGTTTTTTCACAATTTTCTATCTTTTGGTTGTAGAATTATTTTTCTCACTTTTCTGGTTCGGGAATTATAGTCATTTCGTTAAGTTGAAATCAATGAACTCGAAATAATAAAAAGGGGTTTTTCACTGTTAAATGTTTCACGAAATTTTAAAGACTTTTATTGATCAAGAATAAAATTATCATTTCTATCTTAAATTGATGAAAATATTTTATAATCTAATCAGAAAGTATATATAACAATAGGTTTAAAAAATAAAGAATTAAATATGATTTTTTGAAATTATTGTGTCAAGGGATGTTTTTAAATGCTCAGACTGAGCAGCTCAGTACACGGGTAAATAATGGTAAATAAATATAAGAATAATAAACTGAAAGTGAAAATCACTCATTACAGATTATTTTACTACTCGGTATACGTGGTTCTTCGGATTCGAACTCGACACCGATAGAAGACGGGGTAAAGAACAAGTGTAATAGGCATCACTGATGCCGCATCATTGTTCCAAATAGGATCGAGCTTAAACCGGATCAGGATTAGATAATACAGAGATTATTTAGGGATCGAGAATGAGATCCGAAATGTCATCCTGATTTGGAACAGTGAGAGACATTTTAAATGGCACAGAATGTAGGTCAATTTTGTTTTTAGGTCACTTTGCGGTCTAAAAATTACACCAAATTGCAGGGGAACGCCCAGAAAACAAGGACTGAGTAAAAACAAATAATTAAAATTTGCAAAATATATAATATTTGAATTAATTTTGCTCCACTATCGATATTGACATGTACAAAATATTGATGAAAAAATCATTATCTAAAATTGTAAATTAACTCTTGGTGACGTTTANATAATAAGCAAAAATGCCTATGATTTCCGTTTTCTCGGAATAATCAAATCGCCATGATAACAACTTTGAAACCTTTTGAATTATAAATATTTTAACCCTTGGAATCACAGAGCCGATATATCATATATCGGCTCAAGCCTACTTGAAACCTTCTGAAAAGGGCAAAAACAAAGTCGCAGGATTGTTTCTTTTAAATACATTATAAAGAACTTTGCGGCAATTCCAAAAATAAAACTCATTTTTATTTTGAATATTTGGTTCAAATATTACGGGGAGTTGAGTTTAAAATATTTTTCGCCGAAGTTTTACTTCCGAAAAAAATATTTCGAAAGTACATTAAATACAAATGTGAGATTAGCCAGTTTTTAGGAAAGCGTTTTTTGCATGCATTATACTTAAAATACAATTTTTTTGGTATCTAGGGGGGGAAAGTGAAATTTAAAAATTTTCTATTAAAGTATTCCATGAAAAATTTATTTATTATAAAAATTAAACAGAGCAATCAAAAATGGTCCACACTGTCACTTGATTACTATATCCACCCAAAAATAATACAATAAGTGTAATTATCTGCGTTTATTACAAAAAATAACCATTTTTTACGATAAATCGTAATGTTTTCATCCAAATGTCTGACTAATTTATAAATAACTTTTGATTTATGATAGATCTCATCGGAGAAAACTTAGACGTAGTCCAGATCCTTGCGCATCGATTCCAAAATAAGTACAATTTGCGACGACAACTTTGAGCTTGTACTTTGAGTATCACATGATATGCTGAACCTTGCTTTTCTCACTATGTATTCTAGAACACAAATATAAATTCTAGAATTTAAAATGTTGGATGCAAAAATATATTTTTTCAACTTAATGATGCAAAAAAAATAAAACTCCAACTGCCCTGAGCTTTCTGTAAATCACGTTCAAAGTAGAGCCGATATATCAGTTCTGGTGCCTTGGCGGAACTTTTTTTTCTGTGATTCCAGGGGTTAAGCTAGTTGAAAATCAAGAAAATGTTAAGTCAATTAAAACTCTGTTTGAATTTTTTTTTGAAAAAAATGGATTTAATTTGGGTTTTAAGTTTGAAACTTCAAGGACTCTCCTAATTTGGTTAATTAACTTGCACGTTATTTTTGCAAGCTATAGAAACCTCAGTGAAACCTACAGTATGTCAGATTTTATCTAACGATTTCAGCCGCCGAAAGAACCTGATCATACATATGATAATTGGCTCGCGTTCAATAATATTGTGATGAATTTTTTTGTATGTCACTCTTAATTGGTCCGTGTCGTCTGCTTTCGAGATCTGAAATCGCTAGTTAAAATCAACATACTATTCAATATGGTGCCAATATTCAGGCCAGGAGAATTTCGCTTTCGAATGACAAATGTTATGGAAGGTATTATTTCTATTAATTTATGATAAATTCACGGTTTATTGATTTTAAAGCTATATTTCGAGGTTTCATTCTCAAGCAAATGATATTTTTTATAAGTTCAAAAAGTCTAAAGTGCAAAATCTACAGTTTATTACTTAGAGTACTTTGTAAATTTTTTTAACAAAAAGGCGGATAAAAATTCATCAAATTGTCTTTAAAAATTATGAGGACTGAAATACCAGGTCAGATTCTGGCAATTAATCAATCGGGTATACTGTGGCCAGATAATCCGCGGTATAATCTGACCTGGTATTTTATGCAGAATGTAATTTTCGAATATACAGATGATAACAGCCCCAAGAAGGCCTTTCTCTTGTTTTTTGATAATCGTGTCCTTAGCTTGGTTAAAGTTGTCTCCTGATTTAAAAGTGGCAACTTTTGAAAAACAGCTACATAGTCTCAGGAGATAAATTTAACGGATTTGTTTTTAAATTTCGGTGAACGATAATCTTAGTATAATTGCTCTCTAGCACCGCTCGTGTTACTAAACAGACCAAGCTAGGAGAAGGGAAGGGAAGAAAAGAGGAAGGGAACCATCCCCTCTTCCCCGGGAAGGGAAGGGAACGGAAATTCAGAGGAGCCATGAGTCATGGCCCATAAGGAAAGGAAGAAAATTGAGATGCTGGTGATGAAGGGGAAGAAGTTTTTCGAATAAGCTTCAAATATTTAAAAAAAATTTTAGATATGTAACTCACTTAAATAGCACGTGGTATATTTATTTGCAGGAAAAAGTTAACATTTTGTACTCATTTGGGAACAAAATGTAAGCTAAGGCGAAGAATTTTTATCTTGGAATATCTGTTATAAGGGAATATAATACTGTCCGAAGTTGTGTACTATCATAGAAAACAGGCTACTCTCGTTAATTAACAGCATTAAATTTCAATTAACTCCAACACTACAGTTTGGTTTTCGATTTGAAATAATAGTTATTCCACCAATCGATTTTCGGCCAAAATCGACCAGTTAGGTTAGATTTGTCACATATACTGATCTGTGCCAAATTTAATTCCGCGTTTTGTGGTTAGATTTTTTATTCTCAAAAATTGATATTTTTCCGAAAAAATGATATCTATTTCGAAAAATCGCATTTTTGACGAAAATAGGAGGTTTTTCGACTATTTCAACCGAGCCAAATCATAGACTACGCTGCGTAGTCACTGATACCGTTTTCAGCTTATCGTACTAAAAAATTATGTTGGTGACATTTAAATATATCCCTTTATCACTTTTTGGTTAGAATGCGTAGCTACTACTCCTTTTAACGTTTGATTTTAGCGTTGTGGCTACGCATTCTAACCAAAAAGTGATAAAGGGATATATCACATTTTGAATAAAGAAATTTTTGAGAGCATATGGAGTCATATGATATCCCTTTATCACTTTTTGGTTAGAATGCGTAGCCACTACTCCTTTTAACGTGTGATTTTAACGTTGTGGCTAGTAGCCACTGGCTACGCATTCTAACCAAAAAGTGATATAACTTATATCAAAATAAGGAAATTTAGTGAGATTTTTTTTTCTTATAAACTTATTTATTTCAGAGGTTATTTGATCAAAATAATAAGTTTTAGTTTCGAGCTGGTCGATTTGGCGCACTTTTTACTTAGTTGACAGCCAATTAAATCAAAATAATACTGAAAACGCCATAATTCATGAGCTATTATTAACTGCATAATTGAGGTTTATTCATTGTGAATGAAATATCATTTTCTCACTGTGTAAGAAATTGTCCCTTATGAATTGTCGAAAATACCATTTGTGTTAAATTATCAGTAATTTTCGGAATAATTCTAAATTTTTAAAAGTTCATATTTAGAAACCATTTTCAACTGTTTTCTTTCTACCAGTTTTGCCCAAACGGAGCTAAATTGGCCGTTCATCGAAAACAGGGCTGAAACTATTTCCCAAATTGGAATCTAATTTTTGTTTTAAAAGTGAAAATTACGATGCCCGGGTTACGGAGGTTGATGTAATAAAGATGATTACCTCCCGCTGGGTTCTCATAATGACAGAGCCCCATGCTTAGGGTTGCGTACTGGAAAACAAAAATCTAGAGTAAATATTGAAGAAATTATCCCATAGCATTCTGGGGTTTGAAAGCATGAAAAATAAGTTTTTTTGAAAAAAAAACATTATTCGCCATCTGGTAGTCAAATTATGCTGTTTTTAAATTAATATTTTTAACTTTAAATTCAAGTTTTTTATGTCAAATACAAATTTTGCTAATTTTCATCACCGGGAACTTTTTCAAAATGAAGAGTAAATATTATGTGAAAAAAAATTTCAAAAAAAAAGTCGAAAAATTCTCTAGGCAGATTTTCAGATTTTTTCCAAGATTTAGGTCAAAATCGGGGTTTTGGAAATTTTGAACACAAAAAACCTAAAAATCCCGGCAAAATTCTTATGCAATTTTTTTTCTATAAATTTCTTAGTTTAAAAATTCTACTCTAGAAGTTCTTGTTTTTAGTTAGACCTCTTGTCGAAAATTCTACCGTGCGCAACCCTACCCATGCTTCAAGCTGGCCAACGAGTAGCTGATTCGTTTGCGGCCCTCAGAAGTTTAAGGGCGTCTCTCTTCAAATCCCATCAAATTCACGATTTTTGGACAACTTTAGTTCAATAGTTACGAGAAAATACATTTTAGATTCAGATTTTTTTATGGTATTATGAAATTTTGGGGCGTGAAAAGTAATTTATAGAAAATGATCAATTTGTCGATGCTTTCGAGCTTAAATAGCTACAGTACAGATGAGAGTTTCATCATGAAAAGTATAAGATTTTGAGCGGGTTCCACCACGCCTCAATAATTGACTACACATTAACACGCGCTAATGCCATGGTCTTTCAACCCGCACAAAAGCTGAGGCAGCTATCTAAAAATTCCCGATGTGTATTGTATGATGTTTTTCCCTGGCGTTTACAGTTTGTTATATTTTGTTAAAAAGTTCTTTAATTCTTCAGCTGAGAGTTGAGCTGATTTATGAATAAATCAGTCAATCGGAAAGTATTGTAGTGATTTATTAGGTTCACTTCATAGCAGTAAAAAAGATAATCACCCAGAAATAGTACCTTATAATGGGCTGAAAAATTTTTCAAAAAATAGTTGGTTCAAAACTGAATGAACATTTTAAAAAAATTTCTCTATTAAAAAATATAACAAATTTAATTTTCTTAAAATTCCTCATTTATATCTGAATATTGAATTTATATTTTAATTTTCTTATTTTTCGAAGAGAATTTATATTCAAAATCTCTTGATGATTCGTTTTTTTGCTTATTGTTCTTATCTTTTAGTGGGTCACCAACTGATACAAAAGTACAATAACAAATAAAATTATATTTTGAATTTATTTATTTTGATTTTATTGACAAAAATTAGCGATAAATGAGAATGGTCAAAATTCTTAAATTTGCCAGAAGTAGAAAATGATCAGTTGATAAAAAATAAGCTGTTGTGGTCAAATAGGGTGACGCAGATAGCATGTAAATATACAGATGACGCGAGTAAGTAGATTTCTGCTTGATAAAAACGTGTTATTTTTTTTTCTTTCATAGTGAGTGCCCTGAAGTTGTCAATGTTTTAGCAAAACTTTTTAATCTTGAATTTTTTCCTTTTTTTTAGAAAATTTCAAATTTTTGGATTACATTTTTAAAAAGAAAAATTATCAGTTCATCATCCTCTAGGAAATTTTACACTGATACTGAAAACACAAACAAACCATCTCATAATAATAACGTGTAGGCGCTACCCTGGATAGGCTTTTTCGTTTTTTTCGAACTTTGAACGACTCCTGCCACCTTGTGATGTTTTTTTTTTAAAGTTTTGCCCTAGAGAAAGGTTTTGACTTATGACGAACACAATGAGCACAAAAATAAATTAATCCGAGAACATCGGTTCAAAAAGGTCTTATCGTCTTCGAAATTCATCAACACATGATGCTCTAGATTTCATAAATTTCAAGGTGTTTTTAAATTAAAAATAAATTGGCTTTAAATACCTTGCGTCATTTATAAAATAATTAGCAGCACTGAACAATGTTGAGTCAACATAGTATTAAAGTCGTGGTCAATAAATGTTTTTTGAATTCTTATTATATCTGTAAAACCACAATCGATGCTACCCTTGATTGCATAATTTTCAAGGTTTTTAAAGATGAAAATTTGACACAAAAAATTGTTTTTTAAGAAAATAGTCTACAGACCATTATGAAAATGATAAACAACGGCCCTATATTGCCGAAAATGCCAAGATCGCCGAAACGCCCACGCAATTGAAAGTTTTCATTTCAAATTACTTTGAATGCGTCATGAATGACGCCATTTGTCAAGATTTAATTTCCCAAATCAACTTTTTGGAACTTTTGTTTGATTGCCTTTCGTAGAATACTTCCCTGTATTTTGGTGATTCACTGTATTTGAACCTATTGTAAACTCCTTATTAAATCAAAAAAAAATTTAATTTTGATGGCATTTCAAACGCCTACGTGGTTTTCATTTTTTAAAGAAAAACTTAAAATCTGTCCTCATCGCAAAAAGTGCCAAAAATGTTCGATAAATTTTAGTGATATTGTCTCCCTGTACTAAGTAATTGTTTGAGATCTGACAAGAATACATTAGGTCCTTTATAGTGTTAGTCAACTGTCTGAATTGTTCGACACTCAAAAATTTACGATTTAATTAGTAGAGATGGCCTGGCAAGAATACCCTTAGGAACGGCGGGCCTTCCGAAAACTTTTCGGTACGTGACAGCAATAGGATTGGCCATGTGAAGACGGATTAATCTTTCGGACCTTTTAGTAATGATTGTGGTAACGGATTATTGGCATTAAAATCCGTTGTGGCATATAAAAGTTACATCATCAGCATTTTGGCTGAAGGTCGTTTGAGTCACAATATTGCCTAATTTTAAACTCCGGAAAGACTGTAAGGAACGATGTTCTTAGGCGTATTAGGCGGCGGTATCCTAAGCGAGATTTTTTTTTTATTAAATTTCACAAAAAATACGGAAATAATTGTAAATGCTGAAACTACATCCACCAGCATAAAAATAAGGTACAAAAAACATTTTAGGCGGTACAGAGCACAAATGAGATCAGAAGTTTTAAATAGAAAATGGTTAATTTTGGGACGTCTTAAACCTCTCAGGCGAAGGGCCATTTCACTGGCTTTGATTTTTTTAAAAAGTCCAAAAAGCACAAAAATAATCATCGTAAAAATTCAAGAGTCAAATCACCCACAGAGTTTGCAATTTAATATCCAAAAATAAACTTTAAATTGATTTTGAATGTACCGTTCAATATATATTGTATCCTACTTTGTTCTGAATTTCTCTGGATTTTTTCGTAATCAGCTGTATATCATAATTCATAAGTAAAAAACAAGGTCTAAAATACTTAGTTGTTAGGAATTTGTCTTGACCATCTTTCGAAAAAACAATGATGTTTCTACTATCGATATCGATATATATGTAGAACTTGTTTTATTTTTTCCTGTTTGATATGCTCTCTACGGATCTTGATATGCAATTGCCTTAATTTTGTATAAAAAATTTGACCACCCTAAACAGCGCCACCGAGTGATTGACACAAAATATTTTCAGCGTCAAAAAATACACTATGTCCTGAATTTTCAGACTCGTAGGATCTTTTTATCAGGTAGCTGATTTTTTGCTCGGGAGCCCTAAATATTTTTATTCATAAAGTTTTCTGCAAACTGAAAGTTTTTTAACTTGAAAAATCCTGAAAAACTAATTTTTAATTTTGAAAATAGGGATTTCTTATGTCTGGTACGGTAATCGAATTCAGTACCGTTCTAACCGGATATTTCTTATTTCCCTCAAGCGATGGGGATTTGAATTGTTTATGATAACTTTGAATTTGGGACCGATAAGATTACATAATGTTGAGATTTGGGAAATTTGAAATATTCAGCTAACTATAATTTTTCTACAGACAAAAACTAACAAATAAGATTTTTAATTTAAGAAATTTTGTAAAAAAAATCAGAAGTGAATCATAGGAGATAGAGGTAAAATTCGTCATTTTGACAAATTAACGATTTAAAATGCTAATTTTTGATAACGATTTAATTGTATAAAATTAAAAATAATCACATGCGCCATTTGTATTGTACAAAGTGATCAACTCTGACCAAAATCTATTCGTAATGATCCATAATTTCCGACTGACGATTTTCAGCACTTTAAAAATTGATCGATGATTATTCTTCGATAGCCCATTTCTAGCAAAAAATAAAAAGTCATATTATTAATGAAAAAAAATTGAAAGAAAATAGTAATTTATTGAAAGCGGTAATTCGAAAGTTCAAATTTTACATTTTTGTCTGGTGTAGCTTTGTCTGATATGGCTTTTTCTGTAGACAAGTTTTAAACGTAAACCCAAAATTAATCAACGGATGAGATGATCACCGTGTTAGTATACAAAAGCAAACGATCTGGGTTCCTAACGTATTTATTTGATTACTATGAATTGACACAGTATCAATCACGGGACTAAATAATCTCCAGGAAGCCCCGTAATATCAGATTTTAGCCGAATATTTCAGCACCAGTAACCACTCAATCATAAGCATGATGATTGGCTCGCGTGAAATACTCTTGTAATGACTTTTATTATATCTCAATTCTTATTGGTTGGTGTCATTTTCTCGCTGGAGCTGAAATCTGACATGTATACTTGAGGGGGTCGGTGCATTTTGACAGATTTTCACTTTTTCATTTTTTTCTCTTGATGGGAAACTTTTTGCCACTTCTAAATTTTCGGATGAAAACTATTTTGAACGAAAGTTGCTACTTTCGAGCTTACTTCGTATAATCTGATTTTTTCAAATCGATTATTTCTATTTTATAAATCCTCTTTTGAAAAAACACTCAAAAAACGCGCGTTTGCTATCTAAATTAAAGTAAAAGTATTTTTTTATTTTTGATTAATTAGAAACAGTAAAAAACGGTCTCAACCACCAGTTAAAATTAAATTTATTTTTTTATACGATTTCTACGTCCATATCGAAAATTTAAATTTTTAAAAAAGACAAAAAAATCCGAAATTTTAGCACATGGAAAGAAATATTTTTGGTTCATGAGTTTAATGTATTAAATTTTACGTGGTAAATGGGTCGTAGAGTTTTTTAATTCTGGATTAAAGAGGACTTCGATGGATTTCTCCCAAACCGTAGTTTCGTTGCAAAAATTATGATTCAGAGTATAAACAAAAACGAAGAAACCAAACGAGGACATATTTGAATAAAGTAAAAGGTGGCATTCTCAATATTTTCAGCTGATAGAAAAATAAGTTTGAAAATTTTTGAACAAGAAATGAAGAAACTTTTCGAAATATTTCCAATTATTTTTGACTAAAAATCACAAAACCATGTCATATGATTTTTCAAATAGCATATAAAAAATATGTGGTCACCTACGCGAAAAGTTAAAGTGGCCATTTTAAAGAGTGTTTTTCGTTGATTTGAGACAAATATTGAAAAAAATTTGAAGAAAAATAAGGAATTTTTTTATAATGTTCGGAACTTTTTTCAAAAATTCCTCATAATTTGTCGACTTCGAAAAGTTTAATTCTTACTCAAAATTTTCTTAAAAAGCAATAATTCGAAAATTCTGTGGTTACAAAAGTTGCCTGGATTATGAAACATTACTTTGATGGTATATTGAGAAGAATATATAAACCCAGTAAAAAGTTTTCCACCAAGAGCCCATATTCGTATCTGTCAAAATGCACCAACCCTCTTATCCTAATTTCTACAGAAATAAAGAAAAATAATTCGAGATAATTTTTTAAAATAACCTGTACAATACGATAATTATAATTCGTATTCACCCTTCGAATTCCCCCTTAATTCCGCAGTGTTAAGAAAATTAATTTCATTTCTGCTATGATAGCAGTGCTATTTAGTGAAAAACTTAAGCTCCAAATATAACGATTTTGATAATTTTTCCCTAATAAATTAGGTATTAACGAGGATTTATCTCTGGCTTTGTGGAGAGCCAAGAAATTCGAAAGAATTTGATTTTCGCTGGACGAACATTATATGTAAACGTCCTTCAGATAAGTTTGAATTTCAGAATTGTCCTTGAATCTGTCCGGCTTAAAATGCTTGAGAAAATGCTAATTTAATAATAGGGTCTAAAATATTCAAATTGACAGTCATCATTTTTGTCCTAACTAATTAAAATAATTTCGTCGATTTATAATATTTTGCTCTCTATCGCTACTGATACCGAATTTTCATAAATTTTTAAAAAGTGCAACGTGAATTGTTTTTAAGATTCTAAATATGTTTTCAGATTGTCTATTCATAATACCAGGAGCCAGACCGAAGCGGTACAGATTTTGCAGTTTTTGCCCTTCATAATGAAATAAAAAGGTTCTAGAATCTAGGCACTTGACGGGCTTAAAATTCCGGCTGGTCAAATCATTTTTGATACTTAACAAGACGTATGATTTTATTTTTCAAAATTCGAAAATTGCCTCAAAAGTGTGTTCCCTATCTTTGAAATCAACCGATCGTTAAAAATGCTAGGCGGCCACTAGTAGTGGCCGAATAATAAATTTGTATAATTTTTGAGAAAACTTATTCCTCAAAACTGGTACACGATTTTGTATACAATTTTGTATATATTTGTTTGATTTTTAGAAATCTTATTTCTCAAAACTGGTACACGATTTTGTCCCGAATTTCCGGTATAATTAAATATTTCCTGTTTTATAATTGTTCAATTATATCTAAACTTGACCACCCAAGGCGGCCCAACCCCCTTTTCTTCTAGACGATAATAATAAGATGGTTCGACAGTTGTTGTATCTGTTTTAACATCCTGGTTGAACATCCTGACTCTATAATTTCATTCGATTTTAACGTGACGGACTCAATTTAAAAATATATGTACAAAATTGGCATTTCAAATTTAAGAATATTATGTAAATAAATACGAAGTTCGTTGAAAATGAAACCAACTACGCTTCAAAGCCCTTCGTTTGGAAAACAATGGTTCCTCTCGAAAACAGAAAAATTTTATCTAGGAAACTTTTTTCATGCTTTATTTGTATCTGTATCAATAACTCGATAAAAATTAACTGGTAGAGTCACTTTCAGCCAACTAGTTGCCAGAGTTCGTTTTTTCTTTATAATTCAACTTTAAATCCAGAGAATATTTATTTCAGGCGACTCTACGAGTTAAAAGGCAAAAAAAACTTAAAACTAATATTTCTGATTGTCATTTCAAATTTTTGGTTTATTTTAAATTCTGCATGTTATATCGGCCAGAGCTGTTTTCTTATTTTAATTAAGAAGAGCTGTTTTTCGATATGTGACATATCATATTAAAGTATTTGTTTTTTTTAAATAAAAAATTCGGCGATATTGGGCACTTTCGGCGATATGGGGATCATAATTTTAAAGGGTTTTAATTTTACAAGGAGGAGATAGTTTCAATTTAAATAAATGCCAAAATGTCTTTTTTTCGGCGATATTGGGCCGGCGATATCGCCTTTCCTGCATAATTTATATAAGACCAAGAATTCATGAAAAATATACGAATAAATTGCGGTTTCGAATCAGAATACCGTATGTTACATAAGATAGCGTCTCCTTAATTTCCGTGAGTAGGAGTACTGTCTCGATTGGTGTATTGTTTCAAATGATACTCATCTGCCGTTTAATTATTTATACTGACTGCGAGCTCAAAACCCGATTTATTCGCATCAGCGTAAAGAAAAACAGACTGCATTCACATTGATTAGGGTGATTTTGATCAGCATTTGGAAATCAAAAATAATAAAAAAGATAGTTTTAAATTTTCAATAGTTGAATACCCAAAGTTCACCATATTCTTTGTCACGCTAATTTATATCCTGTTCCAAGGGAGTGAACACAAAATCCGGAGAAAGAAATATCAGTGTGGTGTAAAATAGGGATTTTAAGCGATGAGTGCGTGTGACGGCCGCCTGTCGGCCAATCAGGGTCGGTTATTTCCCAGTCTAGTACATTCCTACGGTTTTTGTGTTCACTCTCTCTGAACAGGATATACAAATAATTTGTATTAATACGGCGCGCAGTAGTAATATAGTTAAACTTGACGCTTGAAACGTTATAAGATTAAAAACAATAAAAACCATTTCACAACCTACGCTTTAAAAAGCGTAGAGCCCAAACTTAGCTGTACATTCATACATAAATTTTAATTAATTGAAGCCAATGGGCTCTCAGAAAATTGTTTAAATACAATTTTGATAGTCGCTGATTGGCTGAAAAACAAATTTTGCCAATACAAAAGCTTTCGAACAAAATAAATTGCAAGCCCACTCTTAATTCATAATTAGCTTCATTTCGAACAAAACGAATCAAAATAAAACTTAATTCAAAAATACTCTAGGAAACGAGGCTCAAAGATAGTAAAAACGAGATTTATTTAGTTTTTGGATTAACCCTAAAGTCTTGTTCGAGTCCGAGACGACGTAATTATGACGACTGCGAAAACATAACATTGCATTTCACTTATCAATCCGGAGCATTTGAGAGACGAAAAAATTTAGGATGATTTAGCTGAAATTAAATTTTGACACATTCGGGTATTTCTAAAAGCGCGTTCTCATAGATTAGGATATCTCTAATTTTCTTAGAAAAAACCTGCTTATCAACATATAAATTTATTAAATTTATTCGAGCCAAAAAAATAAATCCAGATTTATAATAATAACGGGGTAAAAAATTCAAATACATTAATTAATTGTGAAATTAAAAAAAATTACCAAAGCATCTTAGTTATTTCAGACTGAATTGTCTCAAATTTGTTTTCTGCCGAATAAGTGGATTTTCGAACCTCTTATTGGTCAAAGAACTGAAATCCGGGGCTCTCATTGGTCAAAAGCGGGTCAAACGCGAAAGTTGAGGCCTACTGATACCAATTTTTGTACTAGTATATACTATTTTTGATAAAAATAGTTAAAAAAATAGCCCTGATATTTTTCATAATAAGAAAACGAGGATACTTTCATCTAACAGGGGTTCAGGCCTTAAACGTTACGGTAGCTGTGATTTTACTTCGTGCGTGTTTTTTAGAAGTTGATTTGTATTTAGTTGAATTATGAAAAGTGGATTTTCACCGGTGGACAAGTCATCATAAGCCACATATTTTTTTAATAATGTGAATTTTGTCCACAAAAAATAAACTAAAACAATTAGGGGAGCAATTAATATAATTAATTTAAGGACAAATTAAATTATCAGATGTTATTAGGTCGACCTGTATTATTTGAAAGGCGATACGTCAAGTTACCCGTTTTTTTTATCAAAGTTGAGACAACAAATACGACTACGAAAAACTAGGTCTAAATCATTTTTTGCAAAACATTTGTCTGAGCAAAAAACTTCTTAAACACCTATCACTGAAATTGATCGCCTAAAGAGGAGGCTGAATATTGCCGAAGTTTTTCTCCAAAAACGCGTGGGCGGTCAAAATGACGTCATAATTTGAAAAGTATTTCTCTTTTATAAGGTGTTTTACAATAGGTCCAAATTAATTAAAGTACCAAAATGTGTAGAATTACCTTCCCCACCGAACACAATCAAATTGAAATTTAAAAGAGAAATAAGACATTTTATCTAGAAATATGAAGTTATTTATGACGCACTCAAAATCATTTGTATTACAAATATCAAACGCCTACGCTATTTCGGCTCTTTCGGCGATATGGGCACTGGCAGCAATTAAGCTAAAAATCGTGAAAATTGTGTAGGTTTTTTCAGCGATATTGGCAAATTCGGCGATATAGTTGCTAGGCGCTTTTTTCAGTTTTTTTACCAGTTTGATCCTCGAAATAATACATCCCCAACAATATACCGTACATATTATATACGCACATGTTTTGTGAAAACTAGTTTCACTCAGTTAATTTCATTATTCCTAACAAAATATTTTAGACCAAGACGAATGTAGGGATAATGTGAGCGACTGTTCAGTTCATGCATCCTGTTTAAACACCAATGGCTCTCACAAATGTGCTTGCAAACCTGGATTTCAAGGAGATGGAAAAATTTGTCTGGACGTCGACGAGTGCAAATTAGGAAGACACAACTGTAACAACAAAGGAACACGATGTGTCAACACTCCCGGTGCCTTTGAATGTCAATGCGCTCCTGGATACGCTGGATCACCAAAAACTGGATGCAGTGGTAAGTTTTTTTATTTATAAATTTGAACTTCTTAGTCGCCGAATTTTTCATCAGAGATATCCTAAATCCAACCGAAGTCCATGGTGAAAACGTTTCTGACCTCACCGCTGGAGTTCCAATCCCAGTGGACCCCACTGATTTTGTTTTAGTGATTGTGTAATGAATACTAATAGGGGTGTTGTCTCTTGGCCTGTGTTGTCTCTTGTCCCGCTTCATATAATGCGTTATAACGTGCGATTGGATGGGTCAACTGGGATTCGAACTCAAGCCCTGAGGTCAGAAACGTTTTCACCATGGACTTTGGTTGGATAAAGGATATGCGACACTACCACCATTGTGATTTTTTTGCCAAATTACAGTCTTGTCCAGAATTTTAAGAAAATCTTTCGGATTGAACTGTACCCCCGTAAATTAATTAAAAAATTAGATTATGCCAATATTTCTAAATTGTCGCGATAATTATTCTCATGGTGTAAACATATGCCTTTAGGAAGAAGGTTGTTACTTTCTAGTTTGGTCTAGTACATTATGTACGTTAAGTAGTACGAATTACTAGATCAAACTAAAAAATAACAACCTTCTTCCTGAAAAGGTATATATAACATAATATTAATAAATTTTCAAAAATATAAATATTGGTATTTTTTTTTAACGCTTTCGATTTATTTAATCATTTTCAGAATGAGGAAGACAAATTCTCTTTCCAACGAAAACGACACAGAGCACAAAAATATTTTTTTTTCAATCGGGCTCTCAGATAGGTGGCTAAATCCAAAACGTAAAGAACTACCAATATTTATATTAAAAAATTTTTATAATTTTATTTTCTCGAAAATCAAAAAACATATATATGGATTACCGGACCTCAGAGTACAAATCCAAAATTTGTGAATGATACAAACAACGCAAGAATGCGATCCAATCAAACCCTTGATTGCGGAATAGGCGATTTCATTGGTCAGGTTGCGAAAGGATCAACCAATTCAAATGCTCAGATTGCATTTTCAAATATTTAGGATTTGTACCTGAGGTCCGATAATCCATATGGAAATCAAAAGAAAATATTGTAGAAAACAATATCATCTACGAAGGTTATTTTCCATGTTATGAAAATTAAATCGTAACTTTGAACGTATTTTTCAACAGTTTCAAGTAGTCTACAAGACCAAGAACGATCAAATTTGGATATCCAAATACTTTCAGCCAAAATATTAAGTGGGGTACTGATCGGTTCACAGAATTTTCTAAAAACTTGAGAACCAGACTAATTAAGCAAAAAATGAGATGGAAATATTTTTTTTCTTTTTGATTACAAGTTTCAGCCAGGCGACGAGTCCAAAGTCGGGAAATGAGCCATTTTTAGCGAAATCAGACACCATTCTTATGGTGACCATTCTCGGAACCCCACAATCCCGACTTTTTAATTTTGATCTTTTTATACACGACTTTTTATACACTTTTTATGTACGATGATATTATGTAGAACTCGGCTTTGGCTGAGTCAATTTTGATACCAAATGTAAATGAAGGGAGTAGCGTTGTAATGTTTATAAGGCACTTTGAGGCCTAGAAACATTAATTAGTCTGGTCTCCAGTTCTTTAGAAAATTCTGTGAACCGATCAGTACCCCTTAAGGGGGTAGCGGTCGCAAAATAGTAATTTGTTTTACTCCATTTTACCAGAATACTAAACTGCTTCGAAAACTTTTGAGAATGGCCATTGGTTAGACTCGTATTTCTTAATCTACAAAAAGTATTTTATCAGAAATAATTTTTCGCGGACCCTGGTGAACACCATGCCGGCGGTTCTAGAACAACTAATTCAAATGTCAAAGCGCCTAAGGATTTTAGAGCTCGCATACCATTCTACTCAAACTTGGCATGAACTACAGAAACAATAATGCTCGTTATTTTTCGGAAACAAATTTTTGAGTTTCGGACTAGTATTCTCTAGAACTGTCAAAAACCGCCAAATTTCAAGGTTTTCGCTCTTCAAAAGCGTAAGGATCCGAGGTTAAATTTCAGAATGCAGTTTAAATTTGATAAAAGATGGAGAAATATGTTTCGGGTTTTTGTCGCAAACAGAATTTTGAAAATTTATGCTCAATTCTAGAAAATCGCATTTTAGTAAACGGGAAGTGCGAACTCGAAAATAAAAGTCGTCGGATTTAGTCGAAAGTACCATCTTATTGAAGCTTGGGTGATGCCGAGAAAAAAATATGCTTAGAGCTTTTTGATATTTTGAGGTTTTCTGGCCGAAAACTGGCTTTCAATGTTTTCCAAAAAAAAATTCTCAGAAAAATTCTCAAAAAATGAAAATTTCGAACTTTTTTTTGGATTTTTTTTTCAGTAAGTTTATGCTTTCTGAGTGTTCCCTAGCAATCTCGTGCTGTTTTTACACCCCAAAGTACCCTAAAAAGAGTGCGACCGCTACCCCCTTAAACAAATTATGCTTCCAAATTTCCATTTCCCAAGCCTCTGATTTATAATCTAACCCACAATTTCCTTCCAAGAATGATACATCCTTGGCATATTTAAGAGGGGTATCAGCAGTTATTTTATAAACATTTTTTACTTGTTTCATAACAAAACTAATAGACAAAATAAAAAACAAGTCATTTGAAATTTTCCGGATAGCTAAAGTTTAAAAAATTTAACCTAGACCTAGAAATAATTTCTTAGAAATTCAGCCCAAATTAAGTATCTCCGTAATTTAAACTTTTTCCGCCATCTAGACATGTAAATTTGGATCTTTTCGGATAAATTTTTATGAATTTGATATTTTAATTCGAAGAACATGTAGATATTTATGATGCTTTAAAATTCTGACGAAAAATTCCGACTCGGGAATTACTGATGAAGTAGGAAAACGGAAATTTATACCCAGATTTGGAAACAAATGATTTATAAAGCAAAAATTCTTGCTTACTTTTCGGGATAATTCAGACAAACTGGTATACATAGCGTATTCATAATTTTGATTTGATTAAATTCTGGTACAAACATCGAATAACTATGACTGCTTATTTCCATAATTCACAACAAAAATTTTGGCGTGACTATAAAACTCATGTAATTTTTTATTTGTTTTATTAACGGTCAGCATCGCGCATAGATTTAAAAAAAGGCAAGCTGAAGCATTAATGGATCTCCACCCCGTTTGCGGTCGAGAAGCTCGATTCGAAAGATGTTATAAATATAATGATGCATGAAAATAATTGGATCAGGTACTCTTGCCAAATTTAGCAACATTTGAATCAGGCTTCCTGACAAATTTGGGGTGGAGATCCATATACTACATTTAATATCCATTTAAGGGGGTACCCCTCATGAAATGAGGCTGAACCAACAAATTTTCCAGATTTAATTTTGACTATTTTTTTCTGACAATATGGACAATTTGAAGATGACTGGTAGTATTTTTACCTCCATACTTAGCCAGGAACCTATTTTGTCATCATTTTTTATTTATTTTATTTATTTATTTTCACCAAAATTTCTTGATTTTGAAAAATGTAAGGACAGCTTTCGAAATGAAAAAAACATATAAATTTAGGTTTCGATAGTACACGCCCTATGTGGGTTCATCAGCTGTTCATTCATATATGTTCCAATATTGTGACTAAAAAATTCAAGAAAAAAAGGCTTTTCCGCGATCCTCTTAAAATCAGCTCAAAAATCGTTTTTAGCGTTTTCTAGAGCGAATTTATTTTGAATTTTTCAAAACAATAGTACACAACCTGAGTGCGTTTCTTGTGGTTTATAAAATCGAAAAATAATTTTTCTACCCCCAAAATTCACGAAAATATAGGCTTTTTGCTACAAAATATGACTCTACTTTGACGCTCGTTCCTGATTGGTCGAGCAATCAGTGATCCTTGATTATGATTTGGAAATGTGAGATTTAGGTTCAATTAATCTACCAGGCTAACAATTAGGTATCCAATGTATAGTTTCCCAGATATTTGTCTCAAAAACCATAAAAAACGCATTTCCACGAGGGGTACCCCCTAATATCCATTTACATATTTGAGTTCTTGGGCAGGAAGAAGCACACCCGAAAATTAATTTTCAAAAGAAACAATCAATGTTAATGAAATATTTTATTCAACTAATATTTTTTTCCATAATATATTAATTAAATATCTTACAAGCTCAGAAAACATTTATATTTATATTTAAAATGTCCATGAATGTCATGAACTTTGCAGGCTTTTGCAATTTTTGAGTTAAAAGTCTGTACAATATAAAATGCTTTCCTTTTCTCTTGGTGCTCAGTTTTAGATAAAAATTGAGAATCTTGAAACATTTTATCTTTGCAAAATTTTCATGTTAACCAAATTTTTTTTAAATTTGCCAAATTTTTCAGAGAACAATTTACGTCAGTTTCTCAAAAGCTTACAAGATATTATTCTTAAAGGGGGTTGTTTAAAGTGTCCTTTAATAATTTTTCAAATCTATGCATATCATATAATGATTAACGGATTTGCATTTGAGTTGCTTCTAGATCTCTAAACTTCAAGTGTGCTCAAAACCCGAATCATATCTGAGCCCACTTGCCGCTGCACAATCAAAAATTTAAAGTAGACCAGAAAAAATCCTCGTAAGATCCTTGTTGAAATACGGCGGAAAGATTTAGAAATCAACTTGAATAAGGAGCCTTGCTCAAATGTCATATATTGCACTTTTGCCTAAAAACCATAAAAATTAATCTACTCAATTAAAAAACTAATTGTATCCTAAATCAGGATTCCTGATTATATAAAGGAATGAACGGCAAAAATTTTTAGAGCACTTTTAGTTTATGTGCTGAAATTAACATAGAAAAAATTACATCCCGTTTTCCAAAAAACAGCATTTTTCGAAAATTTTTGCCTATTATTTTTTTTTAAATTTTACTTGAAATTGAAAAAAAAATGATAGGCAAAAATTTTCGAAAAATGCTTATTTTTGGAAAACACGACATAATTTTTTCCAAAATTTTTAATAATGATTGGCAATTTAATTTTTTTTAATTTTAGACAGAGCGCTAAAGTGATTTATAAAAAATATATTATTTCCAAAGTTATTTTTGTTGTAATTCTTGACAATAAACTATATAAATTTTAATCGGTAATATCTAATACAATTTTAATCACATAATTTTTGAAACCCACCAGGAAAAAATGACAACAACCAATTTACGCGACAAAAATACAGGTCGTTTTCCCACAAATCCCACGTTATATCGGCGAGTTTTAGTATCTGAGTCTCAAATTCTGAGATAATTCACCAGGTGGCGCTCAAGTGCAATGTTGATGCATTTTATATCTCGCACACTCGAATCAGTCAATTTTTCTAACTAAACTAAAAATTTCTGAATAGCTTGAACAAAAGTTGTTTTTAAGTATAAGGATTTTTTATATCGTTTTAATAGCGAATTTTTATTTTATTGTAATAGCGATATGTAAAAAAATGTGTCACAGCCTTTATAAACAAATGACAGTTTTTCATGATAAAAAGTTTAAATACTGACGGTGTCAGTCTGACACGTAAAAAAAATTCCGTCTACTCTAAACAAAGTTCGTTTCAAAGTGCCCTGATTCCTGTCGTCATAGATATAATCTTTAAATGCAGATCAATAAATTTTTGACATTTAAAATAAGCAGATTTGTCAGAAAGTTCAACAGTTATAGGAAATTCGATATTTAAATTAAGGGGGTAGGTGTCGTAATCTGATACCTTTCAATCCATCAATTTTAACACCACAGCACCAGGTGCTGAGTCAATTCTAGAACACCCAAGCGTTTTTTCAAAGTAATACTTCTACTTTATTAGGCCCCACATACAACGTGTCTGAAAATTCACACAGATTACGAGATGAATGAGGTGACTAATATTTTTTGCCCATTTTTTTGAATTTTGCTCTTGTATTTACTAGAATCTCTTTAGAACGCCGATTCTTACAATTTTTGTCTTCAAACTGATACTTCTTTTAGACGGATGTTCAGTTCTGTTTTTTTTGACTAAGGTAGATAAAAATAGTGCAGTCAATATGTTTGGCTCGCATTTTTGAATTTGCTCATAGAATTCTAGAAATTTGATTTTAAGTGAACCGGAAACGAAAAATTCGAAAAAAAAATCGTCTGATCGGAACAAAAGTACCACCAAATTGAAGCTTAGAGTTCACTGATCAAAAAATCTACATACATCTGATCAAAATTTTGAACCAATCAGCGTCAAATTCGATAATTAGGTTTAACATTTTTGCCTATAATTTGCTTAAAAATAATTGAAATTTCTTGAATTGTCATGCATCGTTTTTGGCGGGTCATATTCACCAATAAAAAATGTTCATATCATGATGGAATGCCGGTTTTATGCGGGTTGAAGCAAAAAAATATTCGAATTTTGAAAATTCTAGATTTTGTTCTAGATTATTGTGAAAAAAATAATTTTCCATAAGATTCCTTGGGTCAACTTTAGTCATAATCGATATTAATGTATCATAAATTAATTCTTTCAAGGCCTCAAAAAATTACGACACCTACCCCCTTAACATATTTTTTTGGGGGTGCTTTAAGTGACCAAAATTTGTTCGCCGTGCTTGACCCCAATTCACACCTGTCATTTTTTTCTAAGCCATTTTGATAGGGGAAATTTTATTTTGGTCACTTAAAGCGCACGCTTTAAGTGACCAATATTTTTTTAACTCTCAAGCCTCAATAAATTGGTCACTCAAAGCGCGCGCTTTAAGTGACCAATTGTTTGATCACTCGGTAATTTATAACTTTGATTTTGATTTCAACTTTTTTGCTGACTTTAGTTATGACGCATCATTGCTTATAGTTTATAGGCAGGTCCAATCATATTAAGAAAGGTTTGTGGCAGGTTTAAACGATTTTGATTGGAAGCTCTAATGGTACCAATCAAGCTTTAACTTTAGAAAATTTTTGATTTACCAAATTATTCGGATTTTGGTTTAAGTGACCACAATTTTGAACTTTTCTTTGTTTATTCATGATGCGTCATTACTAGCGTTGCGGCAAAAAGTGGTCAAAGTGCAGAACAGCGTTATAAATTACCGAGTGACCAAAAAAATTGGGCAGCTTAAAGGCGCGGGTTTAGGTGACCACTTTTTTGGCACTTAAAGCGCGCGCTTTAAAGTGCCGGACTTCTTTTGGACTTGAAGCGCGGCGCTGTTAAGTGACAATTTATTTGGTCAGCTTAAAGGTCACTCATTTTTTTGTTTTATCGACTATTTTCGAATTATTTATTCATTTTCAAGATATCGTTTCAGTGATATTTAAAGTTTTCAAGTTCAAACAACTGCGGAACGAGAATCTAGAACATTCCTTTTTTTTGAGAAATTGAGCTAAAAAATTTTAAGGGAGGAATTAAATTAAAGTCAAATGTAGCCCTTTTTGTTTGTAATATCCTTTTTGAAATAACGTGGAAATATTTCTCACGATTTAAGTTTTTTAAACAGACATTATTCTTCAAAGCTTTTTACACGTTTCTTACATTGCTGATCCTTGATTTTTGTTTTTTCATGAAAATGTTTCGCAAAAATAAGCAGAGCTTACCATGGCGCATTGTGCATTTTAAAAAAGTCAGTTGACTAATGAATATAAAGTACTCTTATATGTTTACAAAACTTATTTGAAAATATTTTGAGCCCCTCTTCAGGCCTCTGAATAAACTGTTTTATAATCTCAATGAGATTATCTCATCACATAAATTTCATAAAGGTATTACCCTTTAAGGTATCCAATTTGAGTTTAAAATTTCCTTTCGAAAAAGGTGGCGATCTCAATTGTGCCCAGCGTAAGTTGAGACTCTCGTCTCATCTGAGTTAACAATTCCATTTTGATCGACCCTGAAATTGAACGTGAAGGTAAAAAAAAGTTGAAAAGCCTTTTTAGACGCCTCTTCAATTTTTCTAGGGGCGCTCCTGAGCTCGATTTGAAAAAAATACGAATTTTGATTTTTGGCTTTCTCAAATTCTGTTCTGAATTATCCGCCGTCGGTTTCGGATTTTTTTTTGGAATTATGTTATTATTATTTTGAAGGCCCCACAACGTCCTTTAAAAATTATAAAGTCCCTTTCTCCGGATATATGTCGAAAATTCAAGCTCCGTTTATTGAATTGACATTGATAAGAAATACCAGGTGAAACGGAACTCTCATTTTGAATAATGTTTCACCCGAAGGTTAATGAGCCTAGTGCTGTAATGAGTCGTTGGGAAAGTTCTAACTTCATAATGGGTCCAATGACGAACTTTCAAGATTACGATTTTTATATAGTTTGTCATTATTACATTTATCAGTGGCTCGTTAGGATAAGGAACGGTTTCTAAAGTTGATTCTAGCTGCTGGAATTTAGCATACAGTTCCTGACCTCTTTAAAGTAGTCTTCTTAAGGGGGTACTGGTCGCTGATTTTATGAGGCCTTAGGGGCAATATAAATGCTCCAAAATGACCCGGGTGATAACCAAGTGAACAACCGACCAAATCATCTAAAAATTTTTTTCGAAATTTTCTCTTTTTTTCAATTTTTTTTAAGTATTTATTTCAA